>VZSF01001886.1:936457-1036160 GCA_013398295.1 Chionis minor | reverse complement strand
TATTATATAATATTATAATATTAGGAAGAAATTCTTGACTGTGAGGGTGGTGAGACCCTGACCCAGGTCACCCAGAGAAGCTGTGGCTGCCCCATCCCTGGAGGTTCAAGGCCATGTTGGATGGGGTGTTACCTTCCTTTGGGAAAGCTATGCCTGAATCAAGTAGGGCATTTTGGAAGCAGGAGATACTCAGGGAGTTGCAGATGATGTGCAGGAATGAGTGGCTGATGGAAGCGGAGGAAGGGGATGGTTGGCACAAGTCAAGACTGCTCAGGGAAGATACAGCACCGGTATTCTCGGCGATGGAAGGAGAAGCTTCCTTTGCGACTAGATGGGACCAAGCACAATGTTCTCAAGGCAGGTCTTGAAGCGAGAGTTTCCCTAAAGGATAGGGCTGGTAGAGAGATTACTGGTTATAATCTCTCTTCTGATTTACTTTTTAGTTTTCTCTGTTTAAGAAATACCAGTTTGCATTCTAAAAACAGGCTTTGATTTGCTAACAATAAGGAAAAGATCTAGATGGATCCACCTCAAAGCTCTGGCTGATTCCGGGAAGTAGCTAGTGGCAGGGTTGCTTTGGGCACTGTAAAAAAAACCTGTGTGATTTGGATAATCGGGAAGAACCATACTCAGGTTTTTTGAAATATTTTCTGCTGATATAATTTTCTTTCAAAAATTATTATTTTATTTGGCTTCAAACATTCCATGGACCACTACGGATTTCTTTTGTGGCACTTGGCAAAGAGCAAAGACTCTGACTTTGTGGAAAGCGTTGGAACAATGAAATACATATTGAAGTGAATTTATTTCTTAACCAAAATATTTACCCACTTGTTCTTGCCACTGACATGGACTTCACTCCCTCACCTTTTCTTCTGACAGAAAGACACCTCTTACAGCCTCTATGATAAAACATAGATCGATGCGGTTTTCAGAACAACACTGAAACTTTTTCAGCCGCTGTGTCACTCTGGAAGACGCCATTTCAGATGAGATTAAACACTGGAGTCAAACATGCTACAGTAGATTAAACTTGAGCCAGTCTTTGGGGATTTGTTGAGTGATAGTGAAAAAGAATTTAGCAAATCCCTCTGGGATTTGGGATGCTAGTGATTCTACGTGCTGTTTTGGGCTGTTTTCGTTAATTGCTTTGTGCACTTGTGGGCCTTTTCCTTTTTGAAGCTTGTTATATTTATAAAGTAATGTAGTAAACAGGCTGTATTAGTGCCTGATTAGTGGAAATAAATAACCATATGTTTGTGAGTAGTCCTTTGGCTACTTGCCACATCCAAATTATTGTGAACAACCAGTGCTTTGCAGGCTACCACATGGTCCCTGCTCTAAATGCCTCACATTAATTTGGTCACGTAGTGCATGGGTTTGGATAAAATAGAGTAATATGGGAATTAACAGATACAGTAATGGTAAATTTTTCTTGCTTTAATTATTGACTTCAGATCCCCAAGTATTAATATGGTTTGGGAGAATTCCTCTTTTGACTTTTATCTTAAATTGTTAGACATTTTCTCCATTCTTTTTTCAAACAGTAAAAATATTGACTATAATGTAAAGTTAAATGTTAGTGGGAATAGCCACTAGAACAGAGAGGGATGGGGGGGGGGGGAGAAATCAACAAATGATTTCCATTTTTTCTCTTAAATTCACCAAAAGTGGGTAAGTGACTGTAAAGTTAATAGACAATATAAATGAGAAAGATGTGGTCTAGGATAACTTCATTGTGCTCTAGCTTTGCCAGGGATGTATCTTCCTAGTTAATCCAAATCTCATAGGAAGTAGCCCATTTTAGTGATGCAACAATAATGTTATTTTTAATTGGAAGCCAAATTGACCCTCGGAACATTAATTTTTGGATTAGACTTGGGAACAGGAGTCATCATGTAACAGTTCAACAGGTTCAATAGTTGAAAACAGACAGAGTAAGCCAACTTGTAAACTCTGTATGTACAATTAGAACTTAGTTTCTGTTTGGTAAAATGACCTGAAATCAGATAGATCCATGGTTTATTTCTCTGTGCAAGAAAACGGGCCAGACCGTGAATGCACACAGTGAAGCATAGATCCGGATTTGAAGATTTCATGAAGTCCACAAGCATGTACAGATGACTCCGTGGACTTAAAAACGTGATTTTATGGGAATGCTACCTGAATTATTGATTGTTCACTTTTCTTCTTGATGAAGAGAGACTAGTCTTTATATTTGCATTTAATAACTCCTTATATTTGGCATAACTCTTGAACTACATTGGATCCTAAGCATGGAAAACATAGGAAAAAAAATGTATGTCATCCACATTTAGAGTCTTTACAAGCATATATAATCTGTTTCATCCTATCTCTGACATCATTAATGCATACAACTTAGAAGAAACAGTAACAGCAGCAGGTTCTGCTGCATTCACCTTGAACTTCTCTTAGTCTGATTCTCAGCCTGAATCTGCACTCAGAGCTTCATCCCTAATTTACACCTGCGGTGTTCCTAAGGATGTCAGCACTATTTATGCCTGCAGATCCTGAACTGAGGTGTGCCTGTGCAGAGGAAATGGTCCCTTGCACTTGCATTTGCATATTTCTCCAAACTCTGGGAGGGAAAGATAATTTCTGTTTCACAAATGGACAAAAAAGTGCGACGTATTACTTTGCTAAGGGCACATGTTCACAGATCTGAGAACTCAATCCAGATCTCCTGAGCCCTGTTCCTTCACCAAGCGCCCATCCTTTTGTTCCAAAAACTTCCTGCAAATGTGGAGTATTTTGAGCCTATAGATCAGGCAGCACCTTACAACCCCTGCATTTTAGATTGCTCTGCCCTCAGTACTAACAGCCATGTGTCTCATCTCCCTAAATCGTCATTCCCAAGGGTGTGCTGCATGATCTGCGTGAGGCGGTAATTGCACAAATTACGATACCACGATGTATCAGGGCAACAGGCAATAGCTGTAATCAGTGCGTAATAAAGTACCGGTGCTTCCTATCTGTTGGGTAAGGATCAGTCTTCAGAATGGACAAGATAGAGTTTTCTAAGTAGATTTCATGGATCCCATTTATCAAATCTCACGTGAGAGGCAAGAGCTACACCTGTGTTTCAGATGCGCATCTTCAGTTCCAATAAAAAGCTCAGCACTCTGGCTTTTCCTGACGTTCTTTGAAATTTTTTGTTTGGTGAAGCATCTTTAATTTTTTAGCTGAATTCTAAGGCATTAATGTGCAGTCTTCTCTGTTTAATACCCAGGATGCCATTCCGATGGCAAATGTTACTCCTTTCTTCCTTCTTTGAAAGACCTGGAAGAGAGCAACGTGCATCTCTGTTCTCTGTGCACACTGGACTCTGTCCTCGTTTAAATCTCTGCTGTTGCCAGGTCAATGGTGAGTCTCAAGGATGCAGCACATTGAAATAAGCATTTTGTTGTACGTGCCTGCTTCAGTCCTATGAGTAAGAATGCTTCCATTTCTGTGGAAAATAATTTAAAACAGTTCATTGAAAATGCGTGGTCGTACAAATTCTAATCATTCTGCAAGCCCTGTATACGCAGGCGCTGGCTGGTTTTCTGAGCTCCCTAAGATGTGTTACGTCCTACAGAACAAATGCGATTTCTCAGCTCAAGCTCATGATTCTCTAGAAGCAGGTCACCACTTCACCTGTGCTGAGAACCAGTGGGAGATGTCTTCATGCTCTTGATAATGTTGATGAAACCAGAGTCAGAAGATTTCTGCCCAGAAAATCTCTGAAAGCCGGCATGATTCGTTTTTAAGTTGTTCTACCAAGTGTTTCTTGCACATGGCTTTTCTCTGCCATTATGCTTTAAAAATGTCCAGTATGCTATTCTTTATGGATGTATCACTCCCCCTGAAATACTGCGTCTAGAACATTGTCGGGATTAGACCTCCGGTAACTGCAGATTTCAATGTGGCTGTAACTGTTTACTGAGCATGGAAAATGCTATAAAAATGCTGGACTTCATTCCACTGTTATTAAGTGAAGGTTCATTTTTATAGAACGGTTTGTTCAATTTTACTCCGTATTAGAGGAGATCGATGAAATAATACGATATTTGACTAAAAGTGACATCTGGAGTAGTACAGTAATGTTTGCTTTTCTCAGCAAACCAACTTTTCCAAAAAGACTCTGATCCTTTTCTTGTATCCACAGGCTTTGAGGAGTCAGTGCCTCTGAGGTACTTCAAAGTATAACCTGATGGCGTTATGGTTTAATAAATACACAGCTTCCCGCTTTCACAGCCACTGTCAGAATACTCTTTTCAGATTTCCTTTACCTAACTTGCAGTATGCCTATCAGCACTGAACTGGCCTGTAGCTGCTCCCATAACAGGAAAATTTGTTCTCCTAATTCTAGCCACACTGTCTCTCAGGCATCAATTCATCACTTAAATTTGTCCTAAGTGCATTAAATAGAACACTGAAATTGTTCTTGTCAAATAATCTCCAAGAAGTATAGAGTATGACTCTGCTACATCCTTGGATTCTGCTCTGACATTTTATACTGTCAAAATAAAGCAGACGTTACCCTCCTCCCCAGTAAAAATACTTTAAGCCGTTAAATTACATTACCATTTATACATATTTTTATCTACTGTATTTGCATGGCTATAGTTACGGATCTGTCAGTATTTTCACGATAAACCCCTATTTCCAGGGATTTAGACAGTATCTGTGCCTTAATAATTTGCTCCAGGCTAAGGCTTAAAATGCAAAGTCTCAGGCTGAGAATAGTATTTTTTTTTCTCCATTTTGAAAAGCAAATCATTTTGCCTGCTCTGAAGCATGGGAACTGCAGCGGTGCCTGCAGGGCAGAGCTCCTGGAGGGGGCTGGGGGTGTCCTCCCAGGCAGAGGATGAGCGGGCTCAGCTGCACCCCAAACGGCAGGGCACTACGCGGCTCCAGCAGGAGAAACCTTTCCTGACCCTCGTAAAACATCACGGGGTGCCTGTGCAATAGCTTGAAGATTGACTGCAGCTTGCAAAGATGTCTGCCACATAGGCTGAAGTCAGCGGGTTGGATAGTAGTCGCAGTAGAGCTCTGGCAGGGTAGAACTCAGCACGCGTTTTTGGGTAGGTTTGGGGTTTTTCCAGCATTCCCAGATAGCTTTTGCTGCAACTGCAAAAACTTGGCTGTGCTTTGGTATTGAAGTGGAAGCAATCCCCATCTCTTGCCAGCTGCCATGGTAACAGAGTCTTGCCCTGCTATTGGAAAATCAGTATTAGGACCCCAAAATTATGAGAGTACCTTTGGAATTATGAGATTTGGGGTCTCTCTTTAAAGATTTTTAGGGGATAGCTTTATTTGTCTGGAACTTTTAAGCCTTTCAGTTATTTCAAGCTTATTTTGAATACATGCTTTCAATCTTTTTGCTATGCGACAAGCTGGTTTTATTTATTGTTATAATTAATAAATGAAGTCTGGACTGATCAGATGATTCTAGGAGCTGTGATTTTAACAAAAATGTAAAAAAAAAAATATTGCAGGGCTTGAAGTGAAATTATAAGTTGGCACAGATAATTTAAATGCTTTCTGACACTTTACACATACTTGCTGTTTCTCTCCCTCGCCCCATTTTCTCTCTCTCTCTCACAAAGTGCCGTAGACACAAGAGTCCAAATTTCAGTTCATCACCAAAGAAATCAGATGGAGGGTGAGTAAATTGATCACAAAAAGAGAAAGCAGCCATTATTTGCCTGATAATTTCTGGCAATCAGCAATAATGAGAACAGAAATAGCAAAAGTTCTTGCTAATTACATCATTTTTTGTGTGCGAAATGTTAATGTTTTCATGAGAGGCAGCGACTGTTCAGAAGAAGAAAAGGGTGCATTTTCTTGGAATATTTGTTGTAGGTGGCTATTGTTTAAAGCGGTTTCTTTCTTTTTATGTCTCATGTTAATTATTTAAGATGAGGTACTATGATACCTCACAGATCCTGAATTGCAGAGATTTCTGGAAAAAATATTTTTGCTGTGAAGTTTAAAAAATGGGAATGAAGGTAATGAAATAACTGTGAGAAATGAGGAAATAAGATTAGAATTGACCTTGCTGCTGTGAAGACTCCTCTCAGCTCTTGTGGAGGGGGAGGGGAAAAATCAAAGATGTTAACCTTATTCTCTTTTTTCCCTTGCCTGCAGAAGGCCTCTTGGCGCATACATCACATCTAATCTTATTTCTCTTTCTTGTATATATTGCATTAACCTCAGTTTGTGTTTGGCTTGTTTTCTGCCTTTAAAAATTGCGTGGGGAGCTGTACCTTCCATTTGGCAGTTCCGAGTGATTTGGATCTTAATTTTCACCGATAAATAATTTGGTTGGAGGGCAGGTCAATTGGCCTCCAGGCTAACTTGAAATTGGTTTTGAAAATGCACCATGCGCGTCCGTTGACAAGAGGGTCTGTCGGTGCCCGGGCTCCGCGGCAGGGGAGGCGCCTGCAGTGCTGGTACCAGTTACCTTCCAGGTTAGCTGGAGCTGTAGCGCTGTGTACTGTCTCTTGCCATGTTTTGTGACTCTGTGAGGCACAAAAATGCTGTTTTAGAGAGAGATCCCCACCCCAGAGCTGCGCCGTGGCTGGCAGAGACGTGCTTCTTCACAAGGAGGTGCAGCGGCGGTTGTTCAGGGCAGCCTTCCGCCGGTCTCCGCAGTCTCGGCTGGTGCTGAATAATTTGCTGGTTCTCCAGGCTTTTGCTATTAGCGCTGTCTAAAGGTAGACTCCTACGGAAAAGTCGTACGCTCCGGTGCGTGCGGAATGCTGCCTGCTGCCGACTGGCGCAGGGGGCAGAAACCGCCTGGAGGAGCGCGCAGCTGGGCTGGAGCGTGGTGCTCAGCCAGGAAGGGAGCAAAGCAGCTGCTTTGAGGTCGTCTTACTGTGCAAACGCTTGGAAAAGCACCAAAACCCAAACCAAAATTAAGCTACGTGATGCCGTTTAACTACAGGATCGAGGGTTGCTGCAAGGGACGGGAAAGGGGGTTGCTCAACCCGGACGCAGTAATAACCTGCGGATGCGCTACGGGAACAGCAGAAATGCCGAGAGTTTGGCCCGGTCTCAGAGAGAGCTACCTGAGGGAACGGCTGTTGTGAACTCCCTGAATTTTATTGAAATCTCATGACAACCAGCCGAGCATGCTGCTCTTAGAGCTCCCGTGCCCAAGTGAATACACCTCTCCGGTAACGGGGAAGACGTGAATGATCTCCGTCTTCTCTGTACCTCCCTGATCCACTCTGCGCATCTGGAAATGGAGAGTTTTGGCAGTAGGAACAGATTTTGTCTTGCTATCTGCAGGATTGGGGCTTCTTGGCATGGGCTCAGTTACTGAGAAAAAGATCTTGGATCTAGAAAAAGCACGTGTGTGCAAATATATATATATATATTTATACACACACATTCAAGATGAAAACATGCTATAAGCGGTGTTGAACAGAAGAGTCAACAGACTACCTGTCATGGAAATACTGGTGGTTTGCTCTAAGAAATGGCAATATAGTGCATTTGTGGCGGAGAAAGCAGAGAAAATATGATGCTTATATTATTCTATGTGTATTTAAAAATAGAAAACAATGAAAACTGACATCTATTTCCTTCTGCATTGTTTACATGACACTGAATGCAAATTTCAAGCTAGCAAAGTATCATAAACAAATCAACATTTTTTTCAGTATTTGTAACATATTCACAAAGTCTCTAAACATTCCTAAACTGTGACAATATTGAGACGTATTTTTTTCCATACAGGAGTACAGGGCTGTTTTTTCTTTAAGCTGGGAAAAGGAAGACTTTCTTTGAAAAGTCAGATTTTACATATTTAAGTATTTCAAGAGATTTCCTCAATGTTATGTACGTAAGGGCTTCTGTTGAGTCCAGTTATTATCACAATAGTCTTTTTCCTGAAAAGAAAAAAAAAAATACTTGCCACATCACCCCCACTGCAAAATCTGTGCGGTTGAACTCTTTTCATACCTGCTGAGGTCATGGTATTTTAGAGCACTTCTACTTTCTCTAGTGTTGCATATTGATTAAGTTACTCAATATTTGACAAGAAGCTTCTTTTCCCAAGATATTTGTTAGAGAAAATCTATGCTTTTCCATTTACGATGAAAAGCCTTAAACACACACCTCACTGTTTACGTGTCTTCCTAATGATAAGCTGTGAAGCCGCACGGGGTGACTGAGCACTGCGCTGTGGTGTTTCTTGACACGCAACAATTGCTGTCAAGTAAAGAATCCAGGATTTGAATAACCAATCATTTAATTCATGTTTCCCCTAAAATTATATCCAGAATTCCCTTTAAAAAGCAATTTCAACTCGGATAAAATGATGATTTAATGCATTTATATTAGGTTTGTGTATAGAAAAACATTTGCTTTTATTTCTTGCTTTGTAATTTCTCCCCTTTTCAATCCGAACAGGTTCTTTGCTTTCCCACCACCACCATATAGAATCGTACAAAAAATCAGTGTCCTGAAGTAATTCTGTCAGTCAGTGCTGCTTACAAAAATCTATGGAGTTGCATACTTCTGTATTTCTTGCAAGAATTTCCAGAAATACAACTAATGATCATTACCATTTTGTGCAGGACAGAAAGCCTTCTGTCAGAGTTAGTCGAGCTACTGGGGTGAAAACTATATGATCTAACCGTATAGGAACAGTTGCAGTAACTCGTACATTATAGATGAACACTGTGATTCCACGTTCTGTAGCAGCCAGGTGCTGCGTGTGATCCTTTCTTCCAGCCTTGCCTACTCTCTGACAAAATGCAAGCTTGACTTCAGCATAACCGCTCTCTTTTAGCTGTACTTTATAAATATGTCTAGTAGATATTAACTGTTTTCAACTCCTTGACAGTCCATATGACCAGCTCTTAAAGGAAGAGCATATTTCTCATTTGTTTCTTTAAATAACTTCCTTGAATATTCTTCTGGGAGACATCAAAGCTGTCTGTAGTTGAAGGTGGCAGTGTACATACCTGCTATGTCTCTTTGGTTTTTAGCCAGTCCTTTTCTTCCAAAACAGCGCGAGAAACCATGTGGCCTTCTCCTGCAAAGCCTTCCCACAGAGACCTAACACTCCTTCGGTATGCAATGTCTGCAGATATCCGAAAGGGCAGGAGGGGAAGCTTATTTGCAGTTTCTCAAGAAGGGAAAAACACACTATGAATTAAATTCGGTAGCTGTACGTTTTTGCATGCGCATGCGTGGTGCTTACATAGCGGTGACTTCACTAGCCAGTGGTCAGAGAGCTGGGACTCCTGCTCTGGTAGTGTTTAGCTGCACTGCAGATACACAAATGTCCTGGTTTGAGGTAAAACAGGACCAATTTTGTTCACTAAGTCTGCTTTCTAACTAGGCCTCTTCTAACTGCTGAAATTAACAGCATATTGTGCAGAAAACTGCTCTTTCTCAGAGCAATAAGACCCATGTTTATAGCTGATGCCAAGGCACGGTGTGCAGAGAGGCCCTTGCTTAGACTTACTGCGATAACGACCAAGGGCAGACACCTGGTTATTTGCCTGTTGGAGGGCTGGAAGCGGAGAGGCGCAGAGGGGTCCCATCTGTGGGGAGGAGCAGACAGCACAGGTGACCCAAACCTGACCAAACAGTGTATTCCATCCCATCTGCATCATGCTCAGGATAAAAGCTGAGGGATCAAAGGCTCAGCATTCCGTTGTTCTGTTCCGTTGTTCCAGTTGTTCCGGTNCCTGAGCGTTCATTATATGGTGGGGCTTCCTCGGCACTCGATACCACCTCCTCTGGTGCCATTCCAAAGTCTTTGCCCTCGGGCCAGTTGGTGATCACTTCTACAATCCCTGGACGATTTGGGCTTCCTATTTGAGCTCGCTGAGTGATTAAGGCAACCCACTTACTCCAGGTAGCATCGGTGGCACGAGGAGTAGAAGGAACTTTACCCTTGAACACCCAGCTCAGCACTGGTAATCGGGGCACCAGGAGGAGCTGTGCCTCAGTGCCAATTACCTCTGAAGCAGCTCCAACTCCTTCATATGCTGCCAAGATTTCTTTCTCAGCTGCAGTATAGTTGGCCTCGGAGCCTTTGTATCCCCGACTCCAGAACCCCAGGGGTCGACCTCCAGCCTCCCCTGGCGCTCTCTGCCACAGGCTCCAGTTAGGGCCATTGTCTCCAGCTGCAGTGTACAGCACATTGGTAGTGTCCTGTCCTGTTCGGACTGGTCCAAGGGCTACTGCAGGCACAAGCTCTTGTTTAATTTGCTCAAAGGCTTGTCGTTGCTCAGGACCCCACGTAAACTCATTTTTCTTTCGAGTCACTTCGTAGAGAGGTTTCACCATTTGGCTATAACCTGAAATATGCATCCTCCAGAATCCCACAACACCTAAAAAGGCTTGTGTTTCCTTTTTGTTAGTAGGTGGGGACATAGATGTTATTTTGTTAATCATATCCATTGGGATCTGGCGACGTCCGTCTTGCCATTTAATTCCCAAAAATTGGATCTCTCGTGCAGGTCCCTTGACCTTACCTCTTTTTACAGCAAAACCTGCTTTCAGAAGAATGGTAATTATTTCCTTACCTTTCTTGAAAACTTCTTGTGCTGTATTACCCCACACAGTGATGTCATCGATGTATCGCAGGTGTTCCGGAGCTCCACCCTTCTCCAGTGCAGTCTGAATCAGTCCATGGCAAACAGTAGGGCTGTGTTTCCACCCCTGGGGCAATCGGTTCCAGGTGTACTGGACACCCCTCCAGGTGAAAGCAAACTGTGGCCTGCACTCTGCTGCTAAAGGAATAGAGGAAAATGTGTTAGCAATGTCAATTGTAGCGTACCATTAAGGGAGATTTAATTCATATTTAATTGGCAATTAGGAAGTAAAGTTTTGAAGAAGTTGATTTCCACTTTTTTCTACCCCCTGGGCAATCCTAGACTGTTAACCTCTAGTGACGGTTATTGCAAAGTAGGTTGAAGTAGCAGAACAGGAAATATATAGAGAATGAGCTTTGAATGATTTGAAACAACCCATTTCTTATACCTCCACCATCACATACACACATACGCTTCTTAAATAAAAAAAAAAAAACCAAACAAAAAAAACCCAAACAAACCCCCACACAACAACCCCCAACACCATATATTGTTTACCACCATAAAAGTAAAGACTGAAGTTTGATCATAAAATGTACTTCTGCATCAAGAAACCTGGCAGAAGAAATCAATAAAAAAGAATTGCTTGTCTTGTTTTTTCCAAAATAATACTCAGAGAAAATATGATAACACATCTTGAAGGCAGGTCAGGAAGGGCAAGTTTGACTGAACAGAGGTATTGCATGAACAAAGTGTGCGACTAATCCATATATTCCTTTATTGTCTGGGCACTCTCTCCTCCTGAGTTGGACCGAATTCAAGCAAAACATCTTTTAACATTTTGTTTACCCAGCCTTTTCTACAGCTGGTGTTCACCGCTGAATTAGCGAGCTTTCAGTGCCATGCAGAGATGTGGGAAGTTTAAGAATGTTTATTTCTCCCGTCCCGTGCTTGTACTGCCGTCCATGTGCTGGGTGGGATTTACTCTAATCCACAGAGCCTCGTTCATCGGATACGGATTTGGCGTGCTGTCCCAGCGGCGCTGGCTGCGGGTGCTCGAGGAGAGGGGAGGTTACTGGTTTTCAGCGACTCTCCTTGTCCCTCTCCGTCCGCGTGCAGGCGGAGTGGCTGGTGCCTTTGTCCCTCAGAGCCGTGTTACATCCCTGCTTTACCGACCAACCCTTATGGAAGGGATAGTTTTGGCTGCTGTGGTGGAAATTACTGCAAGTGACAAAATACCCAAAGGCAGATTTGCGCGACGTTTTGTTCATCGCTTGAATCGGGTTTTGCTAAGACCTGCTGTACGTGTGAGAGGAGAGGGATTTATTTTTTTTCTTTTGTCGTAGCTGGATGTTTTTGGCAACACGGGTGGATTATGAACGTTTTATATGGCAGGAGAACGCAAAGCAGGATACAGCATGCAAAAATGGCCGAGTTCCACCTTGGTTGCCCTCTCCAAATTCATCACCGCTCTCTTTCTGTTGGCTTCACAATCGTTTCTTGAGAAACAATTGCTTCTTCCTCTGGAAACAGGTATATTAGTGGGGGCTCCAGGCTCTATGCAGCATATGATGTTGGAAGTTTAATTTAGACTTGGAGAAATGAAAAACCGTGGAAGAAAATTTGTGGGTTTTTTCATATACTGCAAGACACTGTATTAACTTTATGCAATGGCTTTTGCTCTGCCTACAGATTCATTTCATGGAATTGGCAGCAGTGATGCTGTAGAAAGCTATAGGAAGACATAAAAGATGCTTTGTAATAAAGGCAGTCACCTTACCACATCCGGTTTCCCAGGATAATGATTAACTATTTTTGTTCTTCGGCATTCCTTTATTTTGACAGATCAGAACGCGGTTCCTCTAGGAGCTAACTCCTTTTAATAAATATGCAGCTATTTTTAGATATACCATAAATATATTAAAGCCATGGTGGGTTTTTTCCTTCTCAAGGGGGCACAGGCCCTTTGGCACTCTGTGCCCCCTGTGCCTTAGCACTGTGTTACTGTCCTGATTTTGGCGAGGAGGAGCTGGGTGCAGAGAGAGGAAAGGTCAACCTCCAGGAGTGCGGCCGCCCCTCGAAGCCGGAGCGTTATCCGCTGAAGGCTGGGGCAGCGCTCCAGCGCAGATATCCGATGACTTCTTGGGAATAGGGTCAAGAATACAAAGCTAATGAAGACTTTCTGTAATGGTTGTAAACAGATTTTATTTTATTTATTTTTTTACTTCTAAATTTCAGTGAGGATTAAGCTCTGTACAGAGCCGCGGAAGCCTGCAGAGCTTTAATTACTCAGCACTGGAAAAGCTTAATTTTGCTGAATAGAGCCTTTCACGATTTAGCATGTTTCTGACATGCCCTTGAAACATCACTCACAGCAAACAATTTGACAAAAATAAAATTGCAAAGTTTTAATGCACCTGCAGTGAGTTTTAATGAAATTCCATAAAAGCCCTGTGAACGTGTCCTGATATTAGCTAAAATATTCTGTACGTGATCCTAATATTTTAATTAAAATGTCAGTGAAAGGAGTCAGTTAATTTGGGATTTTATGGAACTACTGAAAAGTAACCGTGGACACTAGTTCTTAGAGGAATGAAAAAAATACTGAGAGCGTTGCTTGTCATTATTTTAGCAAAAACATGTGCTTGTAACACATTCCTGTAGTCTGCTTTAGCTATTTTGAATGAGGCAGATTCGGTTCAGCGTTGCGTATTTGACTCTTTCCAAGCATTATTCAGCCTGTTATGCCACTTCACAGAAGAGCCCAAAGGGGTTGGTCCTTCCCTCCTTTAAGGTTAATCTCCTGTTTGTTGGCAAAGAGTACAGAAATACATAAACATTATAAAAGCACAAGATGCTGCTTTCTTTTGAACTGAAAGGTAAGCTTAAGGTTTATTTGGCTCTTCATTGTCATTTTTGTATTTTTCATATGTTGATACCATTTGTTCCTTGGAATGTGAGTTTCATCATATATCACTGTATGATCAGCTGATGAAATAATTGCGGAAAAACATTAATCAAACAACCTTTCAAAATTGTACGTATGCAAATCTGAAAGGCTTAAAGTGCAGTTCTAAGAAGCTAAACAAAAGCTAAACTGAAGGGGAGGACCCTTCTTGAAAGACAATTAAATGACATCATAGATGCTATTATTTTCTAAGAAATAATCTTTTGTACTGAAAAGAAAATAATTTCAGAGGTATAGGACATACTACTTGAGCCAAAAGATTGGAAGGCAATTCAAAATTTCCCAAAAGGGCATATGCCAGTATATTCCAGACCTCTAAAAACTGGGATGACGCTGTGGGGCACTTAATTATAGACCAAAGTTTTATCGAGCTAAGAGAAATAGGAAGTACTAGACTAAGTATAAAGCTGCAAAGAATGTTCAGTGGTTTAATACTCAAAGCTAAGTACAATTTTTTTTATTTCTTTTTTTTTTCTCAAGACCAGCTGCAGGCCCACTGATAAGAAGTGGAGGGGAAAGACAGCCTTTGGCTGCTTGTTCCATTATCTCTGGATGAAGATGCCCTGGATTGTGGGTGGATGTTATACCCACCTCTATCTGAACACGGGGAGAATACTTTTCAGAAATATTTTCGAGTGAATAATGGGTGAACATGCATTTCCAAAGGACTTTTTTTGCTTCTGAAAAGGAAGTCTTTGAGGGAGGACTGATGTTTACCCCTGCAACAAAGTGTAGGAACACCCATCTCGAAAATCTCCTCCAGCTTCCCCAAGAATAGAAACTCTTCTACAGAGTATGAAAATGCTACAGGTCATTCTCCACAGGCTGGAAAGGGATATCGCCTTATCTCTGCTATTCATCCCGGCCCCCGAAAGCGTGCCAGACCTCCTTGCCGAGGTGAGCCAGGCGACCAGCTCTGATGAGCACCGAGCCCCGGGGCTCTCTGCTCTTGCTGTCACGTAGCGTTGTCTTTTACACGCCGGCCCTTGCCATGTTCAATGCGTTATCAATGCAACGTCAATTACTTCTTCTCGATTCCCTTCCAGGGGTCATCATGCAAGCAAGAACAAGGTCACGATAAAGTAGTGCAGAGGATTTGTTATTTGACTGCATTTTCATCTCCATGGTCAGACTATTTTCTTTCTGGTCAGCAATTCATGATTATGCTGTTCAGCTGGAGAAACAGCCAGAAACCAGATTTTTCATAAACTTGGTAGCAAAGCTCTCAGAGTGAACCTGAACCTAAAATTCCTGTTTGTTGGTGTTACTCTGTACGTTAATGAAATGAGAACACCTATGTGTGTTGATTTTTAAGGTTTTATTCACCTTGAGATGTGCATACTTAGGGGTCGAAGGAGATAGTATCTCTCATTCAAGAGATAAATGTCTCTCCCTGCTCTTCTCTCTGAATAGCCTTCCACAAGTTTTAGCTTTGCACTTCTTGAGAGCCACATGGCTGAAAACCACAGCTGATGACATCAGGTGGAGTTCTCCATGCGTGCCTTGATGTCATTACTCTGGGGGGAGCCTTCTCAGAGTGCCACGGCAGCCGGCCAAGAGCCATCTTACCTTAGAAGAACCCGCGCACTGGGGATGTTTAAAAATAAACGTGTATCAACTTTCTCTTCTCTCCAAAAAGCAAATATCCCTAAGGGACTTCCAGTGGCTTTTTACTTCTTTATTCTCTTGTTTCCTTCCCATTCCCTGTCCGGGTTTTTATTTTCTGCCCATCTTACCCTCTCTCAATAATTTTCTCATTTCTAATTTGCTTGTCTCCTTCTCCCCATTGCCTCCTCCTCTCCCTCGGGTCCCCGCTGCCGAGTCCTTGCTAACGTGCTCGCAGACCCCTCCATCCCTCTGCCACAAACTTGAAGATGAAGGAAGTGACAGGCGGAGTGGACAGCTGGAGTCTGTCTGACATGTCGGTTTTCCCCTGTGCCAGAGATTACGACTGCTGCCGTGGCAGCGCAGCCAAACATAAACTACAACCATAGTCTTTTCCTGAAATATGTCCTATATAAATTCCAGTCCTTGGGTGAGAGAAAAGTCGACTATATTTGTTATCATCTTTTTTTCATGAACATATACAATTTATATACACTTCTTATATCTAAGCCTCCTTCCAGCCTTCACAGTGTAAGTAGCAGTTCACAGGCTCAAAGGGAATTGCACACGTTTAGTTTTTAAAACCTGGTTGATATTCTGTGTTAATTGGCCAATACTGACAGGAATGCCTCTATCACTATTTAGCACTACCAGACAGTAGGTATCAATGTTTACTCTAAAAAGGAAAATGAGCTAAATTTATCTTTACAGGAAAAATGTTGCAGTTATCACTCTATAAAAATGCTGAGTGAGCTACAACACTAAAAGTCAAGATGACCTGGATTTTATTTGTCACTGACTTATTTTGGGAATCTTATTTAACCCTTATGTTTCTTAGTCTGCACATATGCCAAAAGGGTTTAATAACTTAATTCTCACTCAAGTTGGAAAAATTAGTAATTGGTAACTATATGAAGACTTCCAAATAAAAAGCACTATATAGGTATAGTCATAATTGTGACTGACAGCTTTCAATATAGGCATTATAATAATATCCAGCTCCACTAGATGAATTTAAAACTACAAGGAGTATCAACCCTCCCACTTAAAACAACTAGTTTTCTTTCCCTTTGAGAAAGGAGAATTTGGGGTTCCCAAATACTGAAAAAAGCATAAAAGCTTCAGCACTTCCTGTTGTAGCACCTACTATTGCCCGCTCTTTACAGCAACAATATTCTACCCTCTGTTTGGCAATATTGTATTATTTGGTACGACAATTCTCACATTCCAGTTCCAGAAAGCAGGATTTGGTTATTCTCTCAATGACAGCAATATAAAGCAACACATTAGTGGCTTTATTTTACAGAATTCTATCACATGGTGACATTGAAATCTGCCCCCTTAAATAGGGGGTTAAAAACCTGGACATAAATCTCAAACCCACATTAACAGATGAAAGTTTTCACTTGGGATGACAAGTGTTTTTCACAGTTATTTTGGATGAATTTTGTGGTTTTCCTGTACCAATTTGAAATTTCCTGGGTCTGTCACGACTGATCTGAATTAATAACTAAAATACTAAAGCTTTATTGCCATAAAAGGATTTCTGTTTCCCAAATGATAAGAATGTTATGACATGTATTGATCTACTGAGGTGGTATTAGTCACTGAAAGATGGATCTCCCCATTTATTTTTTGTCCTTTTGCTTTTATTATATTTATTGAGAACATGTCAAAAGAATTGGCACAAAACCTTGAGATGTTGATAAACTGATAAGCCGTGCATATATTTGAAGCAGTAGTTGATCAATGTATATTAACTAAGGTTATTTGGACAGGGAAATGTAATACTTTCCACATCTCCTCTTGGAAATAAATTTAATAGTCTATCTCACCTCCCATGTGTTTCCCAGTAATCGCCTTCAGTTATTTTTTTTCCAATTAATTACAGCCATTTAGATGATGAACGGAGTCGCTCTCAGGGGGACATGTAGTCAGAGTACTGCTTGGGAAAATTACTCTTTGAGCAATGCAGCCTTACATGCAGATTATTTCTAAGCAGATTTTTTTCCCTATGTCATACTCATTTTAATGCGTATTTGGAGAATTTAGAATGTGTTCCAAGCTAGTTTATAACTAAATTAAAGGAGAGGAAGGAACCATCAGAAAGAAAATTCCATCCGGTTTGGCGGTGTAAGCTCCCAGCTATTCAGGATTATTCCTTTGTTTTTGTGGGAGTTTTATGATCTTTATTGTGATTTAGGGAGGAAAGTGCATAGGAGTTCTCCTGTGTTATTTTCTCTTCTGTGTGTGTTTGGGTGCTTCCTTCCTCCTTGTTCATTTACGGTGCTTGGTTAGTGAACGCAGCAGCGGCAACATTTAGTAGCACTGAAAGATTTTAACTGTAGTCATCCAAGACGATGACGAACATAAACCATTCCATGTGAATTATGTTACAGCAGAGAATATAACTGAAGAATAATGAGAAAGCAAGCAGAAAATATTTACCGGAGGGGAAAATTGGAGACAGGCCAGACTGCAGATTTCTATAGTACTTTTTTCCTTAGCCGTATAGCAGACACACTACAAATATATCCCAGAGCAGGAATTAACTGCTGAAGAAGGTTGTGCTAATGGGGATCATTTTAAAGTACCAGAAGCTATGCTGTTTGTGTTTTACACCAGTAAAGGAGGTGTCATTTGGAGGGATACTATAGTATATCCACTAAAATAAATCTTCATGCAGACATCTCCTAACAGGCATATGTGGTGTGCATAAGTAAATAAATTATGTGTAACAGTATTCTTATGGAAATCACTATATTGTGGAGAATATCTCTAAAAAAAAGCTATCAAAAGCACATCACCTACTGTGCTGCTTAGTTTTTTCTAGGATATTGGGGCACACTTAAGATCTCAGTATTTCTAATACTACCAGTGAGCCAGACTCCTGTTATCCGAGTGACTGTCACTGATAGTGACATCTATCAGCTTTTGACCATCATGGGTAATTTTTCACTTTAATAGCAACTTACAGGCCTGAATTTAATTTAGAATACTTGTGTGATCAAGTTTATTCGGTGTGGGCTTCAGTTAATAGATGGACCAGGATAATGGTATTGATTTGCATAGAAATTAGAATTGATCAAAGCTAAATTATTGATTATTTCAAGTTGAAAAACACTCTCTTCAACCTTGCATTCTTACAGAGCAGCTCCTATGTGATTAGCTTTTATCATAGTATAAATGATAACATAATAAGTGTATGTAGGTGGGGTGGAATTTGCTGATCTTTTCGAACATTGTAGAATAGATAATGAGTTTGAATCAGAAGAACTCTCCTTTAAGTGCTATGAAGACCTTATGATACATTCCAATATCACTTCTAACTTTATTTGGGAATGAATGATGTTTGATTTTCTGTTTCATATTAAAAATGTAATCTACTTTTCCATTTAAATACAGAATTAAAAATATTCCTCCGGCTTAGTTTTTTGTGGTCAGATTAATTTATTAAATTTATTAAAAGTCCCTTACAGTACTTTCCTACATTAAATTGCATTGAGTTTTGTTCTTGCTAACACTTCCTTCTCTTCCCTTGCCTCCTCTTTTTCCCTGTTAAATGTTATTTATTTAAAGAACTCATGAACAATGGCATTTATTTGAGAGGTATGAGAACAAAGTTTAATTCTTGGCTCTGCTAGGTGATCCCTTTATGACACTGAACAAGTTAGGCTCTCTCTATACTGTTCCTGATCTATAATAGGCAGATAATAGCACTTTCTTAACTGGCAAATCTTAACAATGAAGGTATTAAAGGTTATGTGTACTTGTGCTGAGGAATAGCCAGAACTTTTAAATAGATACAATTTTTGAGGTAGGTTGAGAGCCATTTCTGTCCTTTTATTTTATTGCTAACCTCTGGAAAAGTTTTCTTCTTGTTCCCTCAAAAATGTGTGTGTTTTCAGAATTTACTGCAAGTGTCACAGCTAATCACAGGTACCAAAGATCCCATTATGAAATTGTCTGATTTTAGAAACTTCAGAAGTAGAATTCCAGAGTCGCTTTTTAGCTATTTACTCTTCATCTGAGGGAAGTCTGTACAGAGGCTTATCTCGTTAGAATTCAATAATCCCAATATAGCTTTGATGTTCTTTTGGTAACTGAAGACAGTAGGGAAGAGATTAAAAGTTCATCAGTATTTACTTTCCTACAAACCTCTCTTGCAATGACTTCCCTTTGGTTATTAATGTAGGTGATTTATTTTGCCTTCTGATTTCCATTGAGGTCATCTAGCTCGCCAGTAATTTGAATACCAACAAACTGGGGCTTTCTGACAGCCTGAGCTTGACGGGCTGCTCCGAGTGCCTCTGCTGAGTCGTTGGTCTGTCACGTTACTTCTCCGAGCGGTGGTATAGGAGCCAATAGCAACCTGAATACCTAAAAATAGATGGAGAGAACAGGCCTTAGAATTTGTAGCTGGTATTTTGTCATCTTGGCTCCCTCTGCCATTGCATGGTGGAATGCGATAGCTTAAAATAACTAAATTCCATTTTTGTGCCAAAAATTTAAAATGTCATTCAATATTACAGTATCCGCTTCAGCTATGGGCGCCCCTGATGTTTCCTACAGCAGCTTTCCCAGCACAGCGCATTCCCAAGACTGTCCGAAATGAATCTCCGGCAGGCGACCCCATTTATGCAACGGGGAGAGACAAGTTTATCAAACGGGGAGAGACATCCCGGCTCCATCCGCACCGGAGCGTTCGCTTCTTGCAGACGGCGCACGTGGCCTCTGGTCTCGTGTGGTCCTTACAGCAGCGGCTTTGTCTTCCCACCACAAGGCAGGTACTGGGTAAAAGCATAAAATCTGCCTTGCCATCTTGTACTTTCTTCATAGCCAAGGGCTAATTGTTGTTGTTAGGAGGAGCGTTCATGCATATGATGAATATACAGTAGATTTGTTGTGCTGGAGCCTTCTGTTTCCGACGGTGTTTCAGCAAGTTGTTTCGTTGCTGTAATGCGAGCAAAGTGTTTCCTTGTGTTGACAGAATGTGCGTCGCTGCCATTGATTTAACATGCCTCTCCTGAAAAATGTATCGTGTGGTGGAATTACTTCATAGGGAGCCGAGCAGCAGTTTGTAACAAGCTCAAAGAGATGGAAATGCGTTGTCATTCATTTACCAGTTTGCCTGAGCTCCACTGCTACTGGTGCCGGGTAAAATCCAGGTGAGTGCTGCTCATCAGCGTTAGCGTTCTGGGAACGACCAGGTAGGGCAACCGGCGGTGTAAAAGCAAACAGCTGTATTACAAGCTTTATTTTAAATCAGATAGAGGGACTGTTTTAGCCGTTAGAATATCTCACCCTCATCCTATTTCCTCTGGATTATTGCCGTAATTGCCAGGATAGCCGGTTGGCTGCTCAGCTCCGTGCTGTCGCTCCGGCCGGACGGGAAGCACAGTCACCGACGTCTCAGGCGCAGCCTCTGCAGCGGGAGGGGGCAGCTGGGGACACGGAGAGGACGAGCTAAATTGTTGCTGCCACGGTGGGACAGGTTTTTTGAACACTTTTATACAGTTGTCTGGCATTTGAGAGGCTGGACTGAGCTCGTGACAGGTTGAGTTTATAGGCAGTTACTAGTTGCAAAGGCTTTGTAGTTTGTCCAAACTTTCCTTTTTCCTCTTGGGAATGCATTGATATCTCTTGTAACTGTCAAAGGTTTTAGTTCTACTATAGCGAGGACAGGAAGGGGTGAACCAAGAACTGCAGAGCATGTATTTTATCATGAGAAATAATTAGTGGGTAAGAGAGTTGGGCTGTCATAAATTTTTATGCCTACGTTAAAGCAAAATGAATTGCTAGACAATGAGGAAAAATAAGATTTAGAGGGCCCTGTGGCTCATGTGATTTTGATACCTTTGCCTCAGACAGTTTCACTAGGCCCAAGTGCCTCACTTCATCCTTTCTCCTCTCGTTTCAATTGTTTTGGAAGTGCCAAGAGCATCTTGTTTGATTTAATAAATGTTTTGTCAGTCATAGGCAGATTGTTTGCAGAGCTGCAGTTCTCTTAGGTATGTGTTTATGAAGTATATAAGATGATTTTTCTTCATATTCTCTGGTGTTTTGTATTTTTGTAGAGCAGAACAGAAACACTGTATTGTGATGAAGTTGGGCTGGTGGCTGACTCACTTCCCTTTTCATCCTCCTGAGCTGCAGTTTTCTGTGTTTTCATTTCTTGTTCAAGTTTGGCAAAGATAGTGCGATTATGCACTTCACACTTTGTACTCCCGAGGTAATGTTATGGATCTTGATTCTGCCGTGCATTTGGATTCAATGCTACCCTGGGCTGAATATTTGGGTTGTCAGAAGTGTTTGAAGGGTGGCAGGACGGTCGTTTCAGCTCATAAAAGCGTATGTAAAAACCAATGAAATAAAACACAGGACAGAGGCAAGAAGTGATTCATTAAGGGTGGACAAATTGGCTTTCAAAAGACAAACTAACTGCTCTCCAGAGAGATAATAGAGCAAGTTGCTGAGCAGTCTGGCTAGAATCCAGAAAAGCGTTTAATTGTGTGCCTAGTTTTAAATATTCAAGTAGTGCTTTAGCTTTACAGGGAAAATCCATGTGTGTAAGGGGGAACAGAATAGAGTTTTCACACGGTGAAGCTCTAAATCTTGCTCCATTTCCCTGAACGTTGCTCCATGGGTTCCAAGTCATGATTCCACCTTGGCGTGATCCTGTATTTCATAGCACACATCTGCTCAGCTGTGCGTAACCCTCACTTTCACATGGCTCCTGTCGCGGAGGTTGCAGGACGTTCACATGCAGCATCCTCAGAATTAAGTTTACGACCATTAAAACAGCAACAGCGTCCTGTTCTCTTGGGCAGCAAATCACTTGTCTGCCCTCGGTGCAGCACGTTTCCACTTTTCCTTGCAGGAGGAGAGGGCAGGAGGAGAGGGCTGCTCCCTTAGGAGAAAGCTTCTGTTGATAAGTGAATATATACATTAGCAATTAGCTGCTATAGGATGGCTAGGGAAACACACAGAAAAGTTTTGGATAATAAGATGAGTTCAGGAAAACGCTTCTAAGAGACCTTAAGGCCAGATTCTAATTAGCGAATGACAAAATTGCTCAGAAAATAAGGCTAGTACTGTAAGAATCTTGCCATAGTCAAAGACTACCATCAGCAAAGATGCTTAATTATCCACTGCATATAATAACTCCCTTGTGGAGTTATATGATAAGTGTAAAGGGCATTGAAGTCAGAATTACCCTGAAAGTCTTCGGCTTGACAAGCAGGAGCCGTGAAAGATGATACAACAGTGAGAAGAGTTGAAACAAGTCGCATCTTTTCAGTGACTGTGTCTTTTCAGGCACTCTGTAAATAACAAAGCAGAAAACAATGAAAAATTGTGTGGGCTGGCGTTTCTTCTCTTTTACACAAACTTAATTGTGTTTTACTGTTCTATTCCCAATTTTCATTAATACTAGTGAGAATGAAGTCGAGGCTCGCTGCTTCTTAGCTGCTTGGTACAGATCCATGCAATTCTTTGAAAACACCAGGAGCAAAGCAATCTTTTGGTAACATAATACAACCCCCGAACTTTGATCTCAATCAAGGCAATGTAGAAAGCAACAATAATGTCATAACTCTTTTAAAGCTTACAACACTGAAAAACAAAACCGCTATCGGAAACCTACCCACAGAATGCTGAGAACTAATTCTCCTGACCTACAGTACTGCTCCATATGTTGTATATACTAAAGAGAAAAACTGTTTTTTATTTGTACCTACAGCTCTCACCAATTATGGCTAGAGTTGTTGGCTCCCCGCGTGTTTGCATTGACACAGATGGATAAAAACAGATACCGCGTGTAAGACAGAGAACGCTGTAACTCCGAGCTCTCGAGTTACACTGGAGACGTGGTTCAAACTTCTTTACACCTTTTCAGCTTGAAGAGTTCTCAGAGAAATAACCTTATGATTAGGGTCGCTGTAAACTGAAATGTAAAGCCTTTGTCTCGGCATTCAGGCTTGGAGTCACAGCAGAAAGAAGACAAGTCGTCCTCTGGGGCTGAGAGGTATTTAGCACCGACCACAAGCTGCTCGTTATGTGGAAATGGATCAAGATGTTTTATCTCATGGAGATGACCGAGAAGTGACAAAGTACCGACGCACCTGCTGTGCAGAGGTCTTGTTTGGGATGGAGCTGCACTATGGCAGGGGGTTGGAACTCAATGATCTGCAAGGTCCCTTCCAACCTAAACCATTCTATGATTCTACGATTAATCCTCCCCTCCTCCACTGCGTGATGCTCCCCCGCAGTGCTCGTATCCCGGCTCGGCATGGGCGCAGCCTGAGGAGGAACGGCCGCGTGGCCCGTAAGGCTGTCGATGCGCCGCCAGGGAGGGGAGTTGCGGATGCTCTCGTTGGGAGGACTGGCTCGCCGAGGTGGTGATGGCAGGAGCCCCCCAGCAGCGGGGCATCGCCGCCGGCAGCGGCAGCAGGCTCCGGCTGGGAACCCTCGCGTCAGTCCTGGGAGAACGCTCGGGACCAGGAACTGGCTGTTGCTTGGATACAGCTTCTCCCAGCTGCATTGGGAAGTGCTGCGGAGGGAGGACGGCGTCACCCTGAAGCCATCACAGGAGAGGCCGGGCCCAGCTTTCAGTTTGGAGACCGACTACAGACATGGTGCTTCCTTTGCCGTTAGCGTTGGTGATGGCTTGGATGGGCTTCCCGCGGTACGGGAGCCGAGTTGTAAGGTAACAGAGATGCTGAGGTTTTGTGCCAACAGCGGTCCCCTTCACCTCCAAACTCTGACCTAGTTTTAAATACGAAAAAATAATTAAAAAACTAGATTCTGGAAGTAGCTGCGGAACAGGTCTGGATCTGAGTGACCAGCGGCTCCTCTAAGAGCAGGTTTTAGTCAGTCCAGCTTCTGTCACGTATCCCCAGAAGTTTTGTGAAGGAGGACCTCGCGTGCTGGATCTCTCTTGCCCTTTTGCTTCTGGTAGGGTTTCACGTGGTAATTACCTTCAGCAAAAAGCTCAGGAAGGCAAAACAGGGCTCACATCAGTAACTGCATGTGCAGTGCCAAAAAATCACATTTCCTGATAGACAAACCTACAATAATAGCTGATTTTAAAATTACAAGAATGATCACCATGTATCAGCAACCACAGGAGATTTTTCTAACTTTACAATTAGCTTTAAGGGTTTTGTTAGTTTCGGCCTCTCTTAGATTTTCTGTTCACCACAACCAAAAAATGGTATTTAATGGCCTTTTTGAATCTTGCTAATGAAGTCTTTACACTATGTAATTACCAACCAAAATATAAGGGAAAGTATTGCTTTAAATTTGCAAACACAATGATCCTGATAGGTGTGAAGGCAGGTAATGTTACATGCACATGATGCAAATCTTTGTAGCCGAGAAAAGTCGTACCTTTGAATCACAGGACGTGGGAGATGAAGGATGTAATGCTTTGAGAAGCAATTTTCCAAAGCGTATGCTTTCAGTTTAAAAACATTATATTAAGCAGCATCTAGAGAAAATGTCAGGAAAGCATAAAAGAATGAGCGCGGACAAAACGCTTATGAAAATGAGGTAAAATTGTGGTAACTTCAAGCGATTACTCCACACTGAGGCCCTGCAGTTTCTGTTCCATGCAAATCTATAGATCGGTCCACAGATCCAGAGGGGAGACACAGAAAGGGCAGATGTGGTACAAAATAAGAAATGACAATCAGAGAAATACTGTGCTTTGGGGGAGGGCTCAGATGACACCCAGTACCTTTTGCCATCTTTGAGGAGATAACGTGACTACTGCTGTAATATTAATCGTAAAATCTGTAGCTGAGATATCTAAAGTGATTTGCTCATAAACAAACCAGAAACTGTACACCGGTATTTCAATTTAGAAACACGTTCTTGGGAGATCAGAACTAGTTCTTAATGATTTAGAAAACGGGAGTAAAACAACCCAAAATTCATGATGCGTGTAATTTGCCATGCGTAGTTTGATGGGCTCCCACTAATTGCTCCATGTTCTCTGCAGAATAAATAGCGGCGTTGGGGGCACCGGAGGTGTAGTGTTGGTTCTGTTTGAGGGGGGCCGTCTAGGTGTCATTGTGGAGCTGCCGCTCAGCCGCGGGGAACTGGCTCGGGATGATCCTGCTGGGTTCTCCCTGCTTCCATCGGTGCCGGCCGGGGTAGAGGCAATCCGGACGCTTCCCCATTGGGCTGTTTTTCCCGGCAGCGCAGGGGAGCTGCTTCTCACAGGATGCCTGACGGGCTTTCTCAAGGCAAATGTTCTCTCCGGGGAGGAAAACTTCATTTCCCACGCGTATTTACATACATTTGCTAATGTTT
Organism: Chionis minor; assembly: GCA_013398295.1. Lineage (NCBI taxonomy): Eukaryota > Metazoa > Chordata > Aves > Charadriiformes > Chionidae > Chionis > Chionis minor. The sequence continues at coordinate 1,010,705 of VZSF01001886.1, read as the reverse complement.
ATCAGAAACTACAAACCCAAAGTATGACGGGACACACCTACATTTTTTATTTCTTCATTAATATTGTATTGGGTAAAATGGAAAGGAGAGTGCTTCCTGCAAGACTTTTACAACATATCAAGTACACAGGAATCTTTATAAAATTAGCTTTATAAAATAGATCTGCTGATTCCTCTGTCCTCCATCTAGTTTTGAGTGATTATAACACATCCATGCCATTGACGGCAGTCTCATGGTCTTTAAACCTGGACTTATTTACTGAAATAGTTAGGTTAAAAATGAACGTTGAGGCTTAACTATTACTTGGTTGCCATTAATGTTTATCAGTGCTCTTTGCATTTGAACCGACAAAGGGAAGATAGCAAGAGGCAATAGCTCTGCTGATCCTGCTCAATGCAGCATAATTGCGGGGTCAGACTTAACATGTTTTATATCAGTTTGTTCATAAAGCTGAAAATGCTTTTAGGAGTCCACAGTAGCACTGCAGTAAGGCAGTTGACCTGCCCACCAGTAGAGGTGAAAAGGCCATGCCAGCCCACACGCTTCAAGAGCACTTAACGAAAAATCCATTTTTTGTATGTGCATGAATGTGTGGATATTTTTGTGCACTGAAAAATCAGTTTCTGTGAAGAGTTCGCAGAAAACACCTTATATAATAAAGTTTCAAGCATTAAAACATACATATAGGCACCAACCCTCCAGTGTTCTGACTTCTCTGAAGTTCTCTCTTTGATTCTGTCCGCTGACAATGCCATACTGTTATTAGAAAAACAAAGGGGGGGGGGGGGGGGGAAAAAGGGAAAAAAAACCCAAGGGCATTTAATGATGAATTCTAAAATCAATTTCTTCCCTGTCTTGTCCTCCCCCCATCAGACAATGAATTGTTTAATTAAAAGATCTGAGGGCAGATGAAATAAAGGAAGAGTCTGCTGGGGTCTCTGTTACCACAATCCGTTTTTTTTTAAGGCAGACTGAAACCCAAAAAAGCCGTATTATTTGATGGAGTTTATGGAAGCAGAAATTGTCAGGGGCAGGAAAAGCAGTATTTGTAATGAAAGATAAACTAACTTCGGAGTTTTTGTACTGCAAGACAGGGGGAAGGTGATAGTACAACATGAGCGAGTGGGCTAGCAGATACGTTCTGAAGGAATCAGCAAATGTAGAGTTTTCTTGCATCTTCCATAATACCTGCATGCACAGGTGCAGATTTGCGTACGGCGTATGTGGACATGCAGATGCAAATTCATACTGCTTGCGAACATATTCTCATCACTGGTGTGTATTGCTTTTGCTGTACAGTCCGTGTTTCCCATTTGTAGAACCTTCATTTCCCATAGCTACATGTTCCAACACGAAGAGAGCTGAGCCTCTGTTTGTCAAGGATGCTGGTTCGCCTCTCCGGGAGCCATGCAACGTGCCACACTTGGGTTTGTGGATGGTCACACAGACTTACTGGGTAAAGTCTGATGCCAAACTGGGGGTAACAGTAATGTATCAGAGGAGGAAGGTCCAGTTGCTGTGCTCGAACCTCATTTGGACAATGCCTTCCTTAGGTGAAGACTGCAGACCAGTAGATGTCTTCAAGAAGTGGGGATGGAGGATGTTGTGTGTGTTGGACAAAGCTTAAAACGTTGCATTTCTGTGGTGGTGCCTGTTATTAAAGGTCAATTGGGAAGTCGGGCATTTGGGCCTCTCTGAATCCTTTCCATTGGAAAAATCAATTAATTGTGGGTTATCAGTCAGTGCTTATATTGATCATAAATTATTAATAAGTCAGGTATTGCTTTTGCACAGTCTTTTTCCTTTCTGAAGAATACGCAAAGTCCTTTTCCACTCTGAGCCATCGCTCCTGGCCAGTGTCTCTCTCTGCTTGGTAGCAAAGCAATAAACTCATGTTTTCCCGTGGCTACGTAATATTTCAGCTATGCATCTTTCTATCTAGTATCACTTTCCCTGTTTTAGACAAATAATTATTTGAGATTGCCAGAGATAACCACAAATCAAAGAGCATTTACCCCTTCCATTAGATTGAAAGTATTTGCAGTCACCTCCTGAATTATTGAGCTAAGAGGTCACAAGTAACAAATGCAATAAAAAGCCATTTGCTTTAGGGCTATTAGCAGATTTTGGAGATAATTATATAATTTTTCAAATATTCCTAGGAATTTACTTCAGTAGCACAATCATGCATTTGAACTTCAGCAATGGAAAATTATAGGTAATTTCTTTTTGTTTTGCTTGTTTCTATAGTAATAAGGGTCATTATTAATAAACAGAACACTTTGTTCTGATATTTCATGTTAAGAGAGCCTCTGAAATAAAAAGCAAGGCTGAAAGAGTACCGTCCCTCTCCAAGTTTACCCAGTTAAGTTTCTAAGCGGTAACAGAACCTCCAGTCTGTTCACAGACCCTGTTGTACAGCCCTCGTCTTCCTTTAGAATCACTGCCATCAGTGGAGCTACACTGGTTTACATCACGTAGAGATAGCACTAGAATGTTTTAAATACATTGGAAAATAATTTGACTGAGATAATCCAGCCTGCTTTTACTGTGTATTCATATTAGAGGTCTCGTATTAGAAGTCTGGAGGTATTAGAGCCTGCAGGTACCCAGAGGTAGATCCCATTTTGTGGAAATGAGACAGGTGTGAAAATGCACTTGAATTTTTTCAGAGTTTGCTTTATTTAACATAAATGGTTCTCCATATTCCTGTTGCTGAGAAGATAGCTTGAAATTTACTAGTTAAATGCCTGTGAAAGTCAGAAACGTTTATTAAAAGCAGGTGACTGTGTAAGGTATGTGGTATTGGCACACATCTTGGGCAGCCAGACTGCTTTATCCACTTGGCCAGCAGGTGTAAGCAACGACTTAATTTACTTTTTAGAAATTTGTATCCCACAATGTAGTCTCTTTGTTTTCTCTACCGCCAGTTCTAGCGCTGCTCACTGGAAGAGTTAGGTTTTTCTTGCTGTCTTTCAGCATGGGAGCGTGGGAGGTCTGCAGGACCGAAATCAAAGCTTCTTGAAGTCCAGAGAAACTAGGGGTTAAAACTGGAGAAGTATGTTTATGCTCTGGAGTCAAGTCCATAGCATTAGAGAGAAATTTTCTGTTGGGCCAGTGTAAACTGCTGCCTGAATTCATGTTGTATTAGCGTGGTTTGCTGTACAAAGCGAGGTCCTGCAAACACGGGAGGCAGATTTAGCTGGGGGAGTCTGCTTTGAATCTGGCTTACAAATCAGTAAGAGAATTGTTAATTGTGTTTTGATTACAGATTCATTTATTGCCGCTTACACGATATCAAGGACGTTGATACTAAATTTACAAGCTTGTTTATCAGGCTGGCAAGCAGGAAAACTTTTTTCTTGGAAAGTATTACAGCTTTAAGTGAATTCATTGACATAAATCTTCTATGCCAAATTCTCAGCTGTAGGCTCTAGTTGTGCTGAAGAGAATGAATCTTGTGCCAGTTTACGGCGTCTGAGACTTTGGTCCCATGAGTCCATTTTTAGACTCACATTTTGACTATAATTGTATTTTAAAGTGTAAAACAGAATAAGGAAGAATGCATTATGTAGCATTTTCTTCTACTCCATTAAAATGATCCCAGTACAATGGAAACGGGAAAAAAAATTCACTCACTCAGGCAGTTTCCAAACTTGCAGTTCTGCAGAAAGGAGGGAAGTGAGTAGTTATATATAAAAACACTGGTAAGTGGTCAGGCAAAGTAGCATACGTGGAAGAAGAAATGAAAGTGGGTGCTTGTGCACAGCTTTACCGATTAATCTGTATTTGTGGGCAATATGCATGCATAACTCCTTCGGCAGTGTGTGCAAAGGCTTCTGTCTGTGGAGTCAGCCCTGTGGTCTGGCAAAACTGTGTGGGCTTTGGCCAAGTTTTGCTTTGCATTATGCTCACTTGACTGTACCTAACTGTGCACATGTCAAAAACTTCTAGCTAATAGAAAAATGACTTTGCAAGATACGTAGTCATCTTTCCTGGATATATATGGAGATGAAGATAATGTCAAGCCATTTGGTATATTCACTTATGAATAATTCATCCAGCTGCACACAGTTATTTTTTATTATTATTATTATTATTAATTATGTGTGTATAGCTGGAAAAAGACAGGAAGGCTGTAACTGCTGCCTCATGAGAGACGTTTAATGTTAAGAATTTGGTTAGACCGAGATGTGCGATATGAGAAAAGGAAGACAGACATTGATAAATAGATCAGAGGACACAAAGGCTTTAATAATGTTGATGGGGAGAACTCTCATTTGTTTGAGATGATAGCCTTGGGAGCGCGGGCTGCGGCCAGTTCCCTTGCCAGGAGTTTAGCTCTTTGCTGCTCTCCGTGAGCCCCGGCTGCCCAGAGCCGGCGCGTGCCTACGCCGGAGCACACCTGGCTTTCATCTGCAAAAGAACCTTGATGTGGACGTGGGATCTGAATTATGCAAGCGCGTTGGGGAAAAGGGCAAGAAGTGGTGTCCAGTTTAGAGCAGACATCCAGAAGAACGTGCACGGGCCCAGGAGCAGCCCTCTTTGAAAAGCTGAACTGCAGTACTCTTGGTATCGCATTATTTAACTATCTGGAAAAAAAATACAAACATTTGGAAGCAGAAAACAAAGATGTGAAGAGGAGCTTCACAGCAATAAACTGCTCTCAGACAACGTTTTGCTTTCATATCCCCCATGCAATTCAGAGGTGTCATGAAAACCTGATTAAAATTACATCAAATGTAATGCTTGTGATTTATTTTGGTTTAACTCAAAGAAAATCTTTACATTTCATGACAGAACTGAGTAAAGCCTTAATAACAATTAATCTCCACAGAGATACTTGTAATACCGATTGGCTGTGTTTAGACTTTCAGGAAAATGTGTAAGGAAATAAGCTGAACTTAGTGCTGGTGAAAAGTTATTAATCTGGAATTCTTTACTATGTCATAAAAATGTAACTTAGGAGATGCCCTTTGGGAATCTTAATTTAATTTTTTATAAAATATAAGAACAGTTGCGAATGTTTGGAAATGAAACTAAAATTCAACAAAATATTTCCATGTTTTTCTGTCGGTTTTTATCGACCTTTACTACTATTCTAGGCACTAGAATGCCCTCTGTCCTTTCGGTACGATGCTGCACCACCGACACAGGACCCGCTTCTGTGCCGCTTTGGTCTCTACCCTGCAGGGACTCTCCAAGACTCCGCTTTGGACAGAGGTACCCATCCTTGCATGTACAGATGGGAAAAATATCCATGCTGGATAAAATAAGTTTTCAGAGAGGTGAATTTGACTTGTTATTGACTGTACCCTGTGCTATGGTTTTCAGGCTTGTGGACAAAACATTATTTAATGCTATCTATCCTGGCCTTTATAAAGATGTGTTAAGTTGGGTTAAAATCGATTGCAATTCTTTAGGTTCTCTATTTGAAATTAATTCTGCATTTCAAATTCAGTAATTCAGTGCTCTGGATACTTGGTGGCTTTTCTTCACCCCAACCCGCCCCCCCCCCCCCCCCCCTTTTTTTTTTAATTAGCCATGTTTAAGAAAAAAAATTTAGCACGGAGTGTGCAAACAAAGTCTTTAATTCTCCCTTTTTAGAAGAAAAGGGTAGTATTTAGTTTTGTGTCTGAAAATGTTCCAGCTACTAAATGGAAGAAAGCTAACAAGTTGCCTCAATCTATCAACAGGAAAAATAATAGATTTGCTTCTCAACAATCTAGGTGTTGAAAGCATCTCCAGATTCATTAAAGCATACCATGGAAATAATTCTAGAGGGAGATACAATGAAAGTGCAAGGCATTTTTACAACTTGCAGGAAGCTATAAATTTTTAGAGAGCTTTTTATTATTATCTGTGCTCTAAGTCATATTTGCTATATGTCATAAAGGTTTCAAAACTTTGAATGCTTTGTAATTACTCAGAAAAAAAATTGACTCATTACATCTTAAATTCAGGTAACAAAAGAAATGCAGTGTTTGTGCAGGATGTTTACTAGTTCTGCTGATTCCGGTGGGCCTAGGCCAAGGGCAAACAGTTATAAAACTGTAGCTGTGTAAAACATCCTTTGCTGTTTGAGTGCACAAAAACAATAACAGAATGTGTCTGCAAGTGATGGCTGATGGGATTCAAGGTGAAAATGTCCTTAGTAAGGACGTATTTTCCATAGTTAGACATCCACCTTTTGTTTTGTTATAAAAGCCCTGCATATATTTTTGCTTTAGCAACAGGGTCACTACCTTTTTTCGTGCAGAAATATTGAGACATATGTGCACTAGAAGATTGAATAAAATGTGCATCCTCCTAAAAAGTTAATAAGCATTAATTTCAGTATCTGTAACACTCTTCCATAATGAATTTTCTAGCCAATAAAAGTACAATAGAGTAACTGCTGTGCAAAATGTACAGACTGAGCAGGGTTTGTGAGGACACCGGTGAGGAGCCCCTTGGTCAGCACCGGTTGATGTGACATGCGCCTCTGGGTTGCGTGACGTGGCTCTCGGTCCAGCCTTGGTGACGTCAGTCGGCAGTAGAGGGGCACATATGTCATGCAAGTACCAGAAGACACCTGCCTACCACATACCCCGAGAGCGGTGCAGAGGTTATTCCCTAAGTGCTGTCGGGGAAGGGCTCTGAGGTTGGGCATCTCCTGTGACTGCCCTCTCCTGCCGCCGGCGGCAACAGCAAACTTCTCCCATCTTGTCTCTCAGGGCAGGTTGCTGCATCTCCTCGGGTGTGGTCTGGATCCCTTTTGGGTTTAGGTCGTGAGGTGTAAACTGGAGAAGGTTTAGAGCTCTTCATTGCTAGAAGAGCTGATGGGTCTGTTCAGTGCTCTAAATTCAAGAGCGGAGTTACTGAAAAGCCTGCTTGCAGGTATAGTGTGGGGGAGGAGGAGCAGTACGTAGGGATAATAGGCAGAAGTTGGCGTTTCTGAGGATGGTGAATTTGAGACTGAAAGGGACAGCGTGCATATTGTACTTCGCTTAAATGTAATTTTCCTTGGAAGACATTTGTGTGCATTGCATGTACCAATTCTGTTCAGTCTCTAAGGTCTTTGTTCGTATCTTCTCATGGATGTCTGAACGTGTCGGGCTTTGTCTTCAAGGGGCTGTTATCTTTTTTGGAAGCTTTAGTCTTGCTGAGAAGTAATACTTTAAAAATCAAAGGGAGGCTTCAGAGCCAGAGTGAAGCCGTCCTTATAAACGTGTTTGGAAAACAGGACACAAATGAGTTGTTTGTTAGAGGCGGTTTGGTATATCATGTGCATGGCCCTTATAATTCACCGTCTGCAGTAAACCTCATTTGCACACTCCCATGTCATTAAAACAGACCTAAAATAATTGTAATACTATCTTCAGCAAGTCATTGCCTGTCATAGAAGTGTTAAGCCCAGCTGAAGTGGAGGATAGGATGCTGCCGTGCTCCGCGTGTCAGAATAGCTGTCCCCATGGCCAAGGAGCTGCTCTGTTCCTCGGGAGCAGGGCTTGAGAAGAGCAGGAAGCTCCTTCTCTCTGAAAAATTCCAGCATTAGGTCTTGGAGTTTAGAAAAGTGAAAAGGAGCCCATCCTTAAACACTTTGTTAATGCGTGTTGGTACAAATGAACTGCAGAGAACCTTATTCCGTCTTCACATCTGAAGCTTTAAACTTTATTTTTTACTACTTTGCAACAAAGAGAGGAAGATTTCTGTGTTTCAAGATGTAAATTCCTTCTAGTCAAGGATGAGTTGGTCTGATCAGCCAAGGATATTTGTCCAAATGTGAGTGGATTTTGCTTGATCTGCTGGAGAGTACAGCAGCGGTGGCATAGGGAGAAGTAGCAAGAACAGTTTTAACGAATTTTAAAAAAATACTGTGGTGAATAATCCTTACCCAAAACTACACTCTATCTCCTTATCTGATAAGAAAAAAAAAATCTCCTAAATAATTTTATGCCACGAAGTACAAGTTTTCCAGGGAACGAGAGAGAATTCCAGGATCAGCAAGTTTGCATGGTGGGTCCTACAATGCGATAGGATGTCCCTATCCTCATGTGACAATTCTCGTTCCGTATTTCAAACGCACTCTTGCCTTCACTTTAACCGTGGGGTTTTTTCTTTGCATTCCAGCATGTGGGAATTCATAGCATTCTTAAAATTGCAGGTATTTTTGATATTGAATGTACATTGGGAATATATCAACTATAAATCAAAGAAAGCGAGGATAGAATGATGGGTTTTTCTAATGGCCCTGCTGAGGATGGTTTTGGCAATAACAATGTATCTGCACACATCTGTATAGCTGTCTGCTTACAGCACAAAAAGCTATCATTATATGCAATGGAACATCAAACAACTATTTCATTAATGGTCCTATTATGAGAAAGTACAGTGACATTGGAATACCAGCATCTTGTTGCTATAGATACCGGATTTCTCTGTAACTCTCATGTTTTTATAAACTTACATATATCTGTGTGTGGTTTATATATGTGTATGTATAAATGTACACGTATAGACATCTCTCCTTCAGGAAGGAGGATATTGCCTTTTCAAGCATTTCGCGTACTTTGGTAGACATTGTTACCCAAAGGACGCTAGACAAGCTGTATTTGAATGGCTTGAATTAGATAAAAGTGTTGTAAATGCAAATGCTCAAGAAAATAACTTTGTAATTCATCTTATCTAAGAGCCAACATATTTACTAAAGGCTCTCTCAGACTTGTCGGGTCTGTTTTACACATTTGCACTGAAACGTTTGCATGTTGAGAGGAAGGGTTTGAGGAGATCAGGTTTGGGTGGGATCGCTTCAGCTGAGGCCCAGAAAATGGTTTTATATGTGCTGGAAAATGAAAGCTATGAATAATTACCATTCTTTTCCTTAGTTGTGCTCAGATAATATGTATTCAAAGCATTGCACAAACGGTAATTGGTTCTCACAATTTGTACGAGCTAGAGAAACATGGGAATAGTACTTTCCTGACCACGTGGTAAAAAAAAGTGACAGGAACTACATAATTTGCTTGAAAGGAGGGTCACACCATAAATCAGCGTGGAGATGAGATGAGATTTTTAGCCCTATTTGTGTACTTTAATCACTGGACCTTCTGCCTCTGGGAAGACAAGACTGCTGATGGGTTCAGACATGCATCACTACAACACCGGCTTGGGTTTTTCATATGGGTTGGTTGGTTTGTTGGTTGATGGATATTTTTAAGCCGCTGTTATGTTTAGAGATAAAAACACATTGCTAAGTATCAGCATGCTACATATTGATATAAAAAAACGCTGGCTGCAGGAAGCCTGTTGGACCAGACCTTACTCATTAACTGTGTAACAGCTGTACCAGCATAAGAGAGGAGAATTTGTCCTCCAGCTAATGAGAAAGCCACGTAACCCAAATTGTCTGTGATTCAGTATTTATTTACTGGAATCTTGAGTTTCTTGCCTTTGAAGCTTATTTGCTTTGGTTTTTTGCTGTGGTTTTTTTTTCTCTGTTTTCCAAAAATCGTTATAAAAATGATGTGGCAACTTCTAATGTGAAATACAGGCGCTCTGCACAGCTGATGGCTGGAGCACGCAGAGATTTCAGTTCTCTGCATTTCTCTGACCTTGAAGTCACTCTGTTCCTGCGCTGTCAGTTGGAGTATAGTCTGCGAGACGCTGAGCATCTCTGGCAAGCTCTCTCCACTTCGCTAGAGCTGGCGCTTTGCAGGATTAGCCCCCTCAGTGAATTCCTCCTGTGAAAAATTCTATCAGTAACTTGAGCGCACAAATGTAGGATCGTAGTCGGAAAACTTTTGCTACTTCTTCTGCTCTTAAGCCATGGAAAGGAGGTGAAAGGAGAAGCTCTGAAGACATGTCAAAGCAGCCCATTTTCTTTTGAACGCAGCTTGACGGTGATGAGTTGTGTAGTAGTTTTGTGATGCCTTGGAGAGGCACAACTGTTAGCAAGTTCCTTGGGCAGAGGAGCAGGGGGTGAGTATTCCTGGTGCAGGACACGATCACAAGTTTGGTTTTTGTTCGGCAGATACATGGCAGAACAGAGGGAAAAATGTGGCATGTCATTAAACCCAAACGTTTACTCTTGCTTCTTGAAAACTGTGGCATTAATGCAACCGTGTCACCTTGCTCTGACCTAAACGCATTTCCTTTCAGAAGAAATATGAGGCCTCAGAAATTGCAAGTAACGGGTATTCTTGATAGCCTGTACTTTATCCCAAAATTAGACAAGAAAGGGGAGATCAAATATTGCATCATACTTATGTTTACAAAAAATGTAAATAATTTGCTTATAATTAATTATGCCTTCATCTTCTGTATAATTGCTGCAATTTGAAGACTGAAAAATGAGAGATAATATAATTTTGGTTTAAAATTTGGATGCTAGCTAAGTTTAAAGTCAAGGTTTTTTCTTTCTAAAATTTTCTTATACTCCTTTCTAAATGCTACCATTTCACACAAAGTTGGGTTCTCTTTGGATTAATACATTTGAAAATTAAGTTGATTTATAACCAATTTTCTCCTCATTTAAACAGCGACCTGCAAGTGTTTCTCCAGGGATCAAACAGGATCAGAGAAATTATGTGTTGTTCGAGTTGTTCACTGAAGCAGAATCCCTCGCAAACATGTGCATATGGTGCTAGGCGCTTTAGGGATCAGACTAATACATTTACCTTGTAGTACATTTTTCTTCTCATCTTGAACCTATATGTTCTCCTTACTAGGAATTATTAAAAAAAACCCCAACAAGCTATTTCTAATTTGATGGCTGCAGAAATAATATATTCCTCCTTCGCTTATGCGAGTCACAGCATCGGAAGCGTAGGATGTGCCAATGCTGAGTGCATCTGTTTGGGGACCCTGGTCAGCTGCTTAAGGACAGCTGGCAATTGCCCACCTCAAAATCAGAGGAAACTGGGCAGCAAAATTATCCTCCCTAAAGCTTTGAAATAATGGGAGTGTTTTCTCTTTATACAGTCAATGTTTAAATGCGGGCTCCATTTAGAAGGCATAGCCATATGTCATCTGAGAATGAGACAAAAAATAAATGAAAACCCGAAATTGTTCTCTGAGCAGCAGAATTAATGGGACGTGATTTCCTGGAGTTTAGTCCCCTGCAGTCCCCTCGAGTCGTTTCTGTCCCTCTGGTGTCCTCAGTCTGTCGTATGCCATTGGGCAGCGCCGTGTGTAAACGGAGTGTCTGTCATCTGCTCCGCGGACGCTTCCTCTGCAGACGCGCTCACCTGTAGTCGCTCCTTACTCCGTGCAACCTCTTTGTACGTTACCCACAGACCATACCTGAGGTTTGCTGGGAAACAATGCAGTGAAATTACAAGATTTAAAACCTTGTCAATAGAATTTCTCAACCTAATCGGTTTTAGTGCTATTGCTGTTTCTGCTGCTGGATAATTCCCCAGCCATAACTTGCTCAATATGTTCCTCCAAACCACCTTTAAGAAGGGTTTGCCTCGATGCGGCTCGTTTTGCATAATTGCCGCGTGTATCCTGAACCCGTCGGATGGCTTGCTGCGTATAATCACAGCGGGAAGTTCACTTACTGTCTGGCTACCTGAAGTGATAATGCATGCCCAAAAAAATGAGTTTAATGAAAATGTTTAGGATATCAAATTCAGCATCAGGGCTGCTTAGAAAAGCACTTACCCATGGAGTAAGGGCAGCATAATGCACTAAGCTGTTGTAGAAAAGGTCAAGGTTTAGAATTTCTCCCCTAAGTTGCATGAAGAACGTATTAAAAATAACTACAAAAAGAAAAGTCATGAGAAAGCAATTCTAATTTTTTGCTTATTCCAAAGCTGTAAGAAGCTTGCTCTCCTTATTGAATGTATTGCCTAATTAATATAATGAAACAGCATCAAATATTGCAAAATGAGTACACTGATTTGATAGTAAGTATGAATTATCAAGACCTATGTAAAATAATCATCATAGAATCACAGAAGAGTTTGGGTTGGAAGGGGCCTTTAAAGGCCACCCAGTCCACCCCCCCTGCAATGACCAGGGACGTCTTCAACCACATCATGTTGCTCAGAGCTTGCGCCCGTTATCTCCCCTCCATTTTAAATATTTCCACTGTAATCATAGGAAACGCTATTTCATGTCTCAAAATTCCCTGAAGACAGGGTGAGATTTCTCAGGCAATTCCCTAAGCTTTTTTCCCTATTTGAAAGCCAAAATAAGTAGCCAGGCTTACAAACGTCAGGTCTGTGGACCACGCGGAAGCGTCTCTCTCTAAAACAAATGGAGTTTTATTATCCCCATATGGATTGGGAATGATTGCGGGGAGCCATCGACGAGGCAAGGGAAGGTATCCACAGATTTCCAACTGTTCCGGAGAGCAATAGTGAGACCTGACTCCGGGCTCTCTGGTGCCCACAAGCATCTGATGCTTCTGCCAGCCTGGGATCGAAGTGGGCTATAGGAAGCCTCGTTAGGTTCAGACGCAGAGATTTACAGTCTCAATCAAAGGCGCTAACATCGACACACTTTGCGAGGAGGGTTTATTGCAGCCAAGTGGCTCGCCAGTGCCTTCTGCTGTTTCTGATACGCTTTGCTAATTATGTCAAGATGCAGGAAGATCAGGGGAAATAGGGAATGACACGCTTTATTTGCAGTTGGATTGAATTTATGAGTGAAGGCAGGAAAGGATATGAGATGCAGAGTCATTATATGAGAGAAAAGTTAGAAAATAAAAAAGGACGAAAAGTGACTGGGTAGGGTTAAGTTTAGCCTCAAAGCTAAAGATTTAAACCTGAATGAGGAGACTCATTAGGCTTTGAATAGGTCATCTCTTGCTTTCTGTAAAGAGAACAGTGATGTTCCCTGGTGCTCCAGTGGAAGAATGCAGTCAGAAAGAAAAGCATAGACAATGAAATAATAGGGAGAAAGCAGGCATTGCTGTAGAATATAGAATAAAGTTTCCAAATTTCAGAAGCTTCTGTTACTCAGGTCAAGAGCCGGGGAAGAGGAGAAAAGGACTCAAAAGCCAAGAAATTTGAAGGCTTTATTTCAAGCCTCAAACTGTGATTTCACTTTTTTTGTTTGGGGTTTTTTTTGGTTGGTTTTTTTTTTAAACTTTTTTCCAGCGTGCAGAATTTTACATGGCTGGTTTTTAGGTCTAACGCCGCTCATTCGATTCTCTTGTGCCAATATGGAGTATTGCAGGGGCAGGCACGCGCGCGGAGAGAAGGGACGGACACCCAAGGGATTCCTGAAGGAAAAGGAGGAGTGAGCTGGGCCAACACGGAGGGCCAGAACTCCTGCCCAGGGGGAGCTCGGGGCTCCGGCTCTCCCTGCATCCCCACAGAGACACCGCGGAAGCTCTGCTCGGGGTACCCCCAGTCTGGGGTTCTCTGTCACAGCCCTGTTCTCTGAGCACATAAAACATGTCCTCGAGATTCCCGGGAGCAGGCAGAGAGGCAGCAGTGCTCTTAGCTTTGTATCCCTGCTGGATGCACCAGAATTGCAAAGGCAATGGTTATGTATGCTCTTTCTATTTTAACAAAAATAAAGTTGCGTTGAAAAGAGACTCTTAAAAGGAGATAACATCAGTGTTAAAAGGAGATAACATCAGTGCTTTCTCCAAAACACCGTGGTCTGCAGTGCGTTCTGTAGGAGTCAGGAGAAGGTAAAGCCAGTAATAAGTGCGCTAGTTTACACCAGATGGGAATTCACTCCTAAGAAATGAGGTTTAAAATGTTATTACTTTTGGAAGTTTCAGTGGAGCTCAGAGTATACTCATTTTTATTCCTTATCTCAAGCACCACAAAAAGCGGAGAATTAAGGGGAACCCTCCCAACCTGCAATACTTCCATTTTTCACTCACTATCATGGTCCGTATTTGCCTGCTGACAGATGTTAGTTTCACAGTAGTTCAGTGCTTTTTTTCCCTGTACAGATGTGATTTACTAGATCATAAATCAGTCACCACTTTTGGAATTTCAGCTAACAGATGTCCTCTTTAGAGATTTTAATATAAACACTGTTAACCCACGGATTCTTTTTGAGGAAATGCCAGTTGCGTATAAGAATGCCAGTTGGCATGAATGTAACTTGAACATTTGACATATTAATAGATTTTTTTCTGAGCGAAATAGATTTATTTTTCATAGAGAAGGCATGGCTGCTTTAGTTCTCCATTAGAGCCCCAGCTTGCAATATCTGTTTGCTTGCAATGATGTCATTAACTAGAAAACAGATGCACTCGTGAGCATCAGAAATCAATCATAGCTGTTGGCACTTTAATAAACAGCTGCCTTCTTAAATGGTTTGGAATAAACACTGATCATCACCAGCTCTTTTTGAAGGAAGATCGGTAGGTTTTAAAACTGCTGATTAGAGGAGGGGAAAACCTTGAAATTATAAACTTAGTGGCTGAAAACCTCTGATTGAGTTATTTTAGACTGTCAAAAGATTTACAGTAGAAAATAATTGCGAGATACTGCCTGCACTGTGGAATATCTGTCATATGGCCACCGGAATGGGGCCTGATATATTTACATGAACTTTCTTCTTCAGAAATAGATTTTATGTAGGGGAGTCAATTGTATTAATAAGTCATTTATCCAACTTGAGCACAGCAGAATCTTATTGCTTTATTGTGCAGTTCAGGAGGAATTTGTTTAAAGATACCAAATTCCTTCCCTTGCTCTCAGACGCAAACCAAGAGAAAATGTGTTATCCTCCTTCTTTTCAGGAGCTGCTTCTCCACTCAGGGCCTTTTTATGACCTGTGTATGGGCCAAAGGATTTAACTCGGAGATAGCAGCTCACAAAAAGTGCCTGGAAAGAGGCAACCAAATATCAAAGAGTGGCACAGTGAAACAGCACATCCCATTTCTCATACCGTACTCAGATTAGCTGCAACTCTACCTTGTAAGTAGCTTATCAACAGAAGAGATGTAAGAATAATTCTACAGCAAATGCTTCATATGGCTTAGTGACAAAAAGGAGAGCTACATTACAATATATCCTGCTGTTGCTGGTAAGCTGCTTGTTGTGGCTTCTGCTGCTGCGGGATGTGCAGGTATAACCTACCCCCTCTCCAGTTTCGGTGGGTTTTATGCAGTTGTATTGTGCAAAGGGGTCATAATCGGAACCCTTGACAGTGTCGGGGGACCACGCCAGTGTAAGTCCTGGTATTGTTGCAGAAAGTTCCTTGAATCTCTTTGTCATGGTACTGTAAAAATGTCTGCAAAACAGATTAGAGCCGAGAAAAGGAGTTTATCTGCAGCTGAGGTTGTAAGCTGTGTGAGGCATAGACACAGGTTTGTCACAGGCCTTTTGTGCAAGGCTTTGCACTTCGGGATTGTGATCTATGGCTGCCGCTTTTGGGAACTAATGCAGATGATGGTAGCGATAAAATAGCATTCCTGAAATCCTTACTGGATCCTGCAGAAATGTTACTTATCTCACCCAGAGCACCCATATATAGCAGATCCGCGCTGCACTCCATTATGAAAAATATGTACTCCAGTGTGGTTACAAATGCTATCTGAAACCCTATTCTTCAGCTCCAGGCTGCCATATTAGTTTATATTTTGGTCCTGTTTCCAAATGGCTTGCAGAGGTCTGCTGAACGATTATTCAGTGGAATCAACATCGGAAGCTATCCCTTTCCTCTGGGGTCCTAATCTCTCTCTCTGCTCGTTGTCCCTGGGAATTTCACTGTGGCTGTTTCCTTCTCCTCTCCGTGCCGCTCCGGCTCCACCAGTGGGACTTTTTCGCCCAGGTCTAATGTTTCATAGTGCTGTGGCCCCTGGCAGCTGGGACGAGGAAAGAGGGAAATCCTTAGCGTCTTGCTGCTCTGTGTAAAGCCAGCACAGAAGGAATTAGCAGAGATTCGAGGTACCCAACTCTATCAAGTTCTTATTGGTCATGTATAAACTGAGATTTTAGGGGATGACACTTGGCAGAATATAAGCAGATTTGGAAAACGTATTCCTGCTCTTGTAGGGAGTGCTAATGCCTTGTATTAGTTCAGCCAGTATTCAGAAAAAAAAAAAAAAAGGGAGGAGGGGGAGGCGGAGGAAAAAAAAAAGATATTAAGGCCTATGAAACTAACTTGAAGAAGGAAAGGAATATCCCAGAAACTTCTCCCCTCTGGCTCCCCATTTCTCACATTTAGTCCAATAAAGGGGCATTACTTCTGGCAACCAGATTGTCTGGCTGCAGTACTAGCTGTGATGTTCTTCTCTTGGGAAGTGATTTACACTTTCCTTTCTGCATAGGAAGAAACCTGGGACCTATAAATGCTTGACCAAGTGTAGAAATCTCATGGTTACGTGTATACACGATGTGATTTTTTTCTGCCTGTAGTTAATTTCATGGGCAACATCAGCCAAACATCAACAAGCCAAGGAAAAATTACCCACTGCAAACTTTTCCCACCACGAGCGTAACGCCTCACTGCCCGAATCTGGGAATTTCTGGCAAAGCTCCCTAATGCCCGTGACAGCAGCTGTCATGAGGTGGATGAAAAACAAATGCTTTGCTTCATGCCTGAATATTTAAGTATTTTAAATCCCACTCCACCTTCCCTACAAAACTGTCACCGGAATGCCTTGTCTTTCAAGTTTTGTGTCTGTAAGTGTTTAATGGCTGGCTGTGAGATCTGTTCTGGGGGGTATTGTCACCGCGGCTGACTGGTGTATGCCTCATTTACTCTCCAAGAACTTTTTAATATATCTTAGAAATCCACTCAAGATCGTGGCACGTAGTTTCTAGGTTTCATTAGCTGCAATACGAAAGAGGCTTACGCTCCTTTTTTGTTGCCGCTCGGACCTTGATGCTCACTAAAAGAAGCTCCCCAGGAAATGAGCAGTGCAGGGAGCTTACACGGAATTCTGCTATTAACATGGCTGTGTGGTGTCATGGGAGATATAATTCAGTGCTGCCTCAAATGAAAAATAATTTCAAAGGGAAGTGAAAATCAGGACTTGGAATTTCAGCTGGCTCAGAAGAACAGAAAATACATGAAGCGGCTTCACCTTGGCCTCTCACCCAGGTTATCAGAATAATAAGCTTGTTTTACTAGTTTTGATTCTGGGTATCATTTGTCAGAAATTTAATTTTTTCTTTGTTAAACTGAATTACGCATTCTAGAGAATTGTATTTCTATGGTATATTTTTAAGAATTCCAGATTTATGTCTTCTTTTGTGGCACGATTCCCTAAGCTCCAAGGTATTCGCAAAGGTGGATCTGAGATTCCGGACGAGGTGCGTACACTCCCTGTGTGCTGAAGCATTTGTGGGAGGCAGAAAGTGTTTTACATTTGGGGCTGCTTTCGTGTTACAGACTTGGGTTTAAACTTGGCTGCTTGCAAAAAAGAGCGTGTTCCCTGGAACTGCTCCCTGTCCCTAGTCCTAGAACCAGGACTATTTTTTGTTAGGATCAGTATGAATATCCCAATGATAACGTAGGCATAATTTGCTGTCGTTTCGGTCTGACTAAGGCAGTGTGCTTCCCTGGATTTCATGCACGATGGAGATAAATCTGTGATGTGGAGGATTGAGGAGCAAATCTCCTTCTTATATAGTGAATTTCAGAATAGAATTCAATTTCAGAGAGACTTGTATGCATGGGTAGCCCAGCGCACCCTGCGAAGAGAGGAGGGAAATGCCGGCAGTGGCTGGCGCTCGCGGTCCCGCTGTCCCTGTGCCCTTTGCCATCGCTCACTCGCCGCCCGGGGCGCTGAGGGGCTTCAAGAGACAAAGTGGAGCCCGATAGAGAGGAACTGGCAGCAGAACAGCACTTACTACAATAGCTGCTCCTCCACCCATGGCCCGCTATTCCACAACCTCCCTCCATGCCTTTGAAACTTTTGTACTAAAGATTGGCCTGAAACCTAACATCTTTTAACCTTGGAAAGTCCATTCAAATTTCCTGACTTTTAGCCTGTGTAATAAGCCAGGCCGAATGCTTGCGCTTGAGGAAGCTTTGGATCTGAACTCCCACTTTGTGGCTCAGATCTCCTTCCCTCCTTTCCTTTTTTTCTCTTCCATCAGTGAGCAAGGAAGGAACAGAACATGAAAAGCTGTAGCCGGTGATTACCCCGCGTTTATCTCTGGTACACGTAGGTGTTTGTGGAGTTTGAGTGGCATGAGTGAAACAGCGTTCCCCTTTATTAAGTCTCCCTTCTCGTACTGAACCTGTAGTCAATTCCTGACGGGTGTATAACATCATCTTGGGATTCGCAAAAGATTTAATTACACCGTGACAGCCTAAAGATGTTTCTCCCTTTTCCTAATACATTAAGTTACTGGCATCACTCCTGTTTTTTAAGCCATCAACTTGAGATAGATGAGTGGTTGAAGAAGCATGTGTAGATCAAAGATCAATGCTGTTGTTACACATAGAGCAGCACCTTAATGGGAGTGTAAGAGGCTGCAGAGCTGATTGCTGGTGGGAAGCTGGTGGGTGCCAATAGCGGTTCATCATGGGTGCCTGTTCCATCGATGCGCCAGCTGAGCGTGAGATCTGAGGTCTGTTGCCTGAAAAGCTATCTTACCTGCATGGCGATGTTAGGATACGCACCTCAGCAGATAAATGTCACGCGTGGTTAATTAATTACTCTAAAGAGCATGTACTGCACAGGATGTAAACGACAGGGAGACCATATTGCCTTTTGCACAACAGTCTATTTTAAATGAAACAGCTTGAAGATTTTTCACATCAGATCTTCTCAATTTTGATGTAAGATATGCACAATAAATGTACTTCCTTATTAGTCCTGATTTTTAACTCCAGCTTTTTACACATCACAGAAGAGAGTCATCTATCACTGGACACATGCGCATAAAAGAGGGCGAGTACCCTGTGGTGTGTACCCAAGTGTCCCACCGCTTAGAAGGCCAGCAACGTACTGCTTCGTTTGCAAACCCAGTGTCACTGGGACCCAGGTTAATAAGGAAAGATATTGCGAGACGGAAAAGAGAGAGCAAATCAGGCCAAGGGTGCCCCATATGAATATTGCAATTTTACTAGCCAAATCCAGATCAAAAATGGTCCGTAAGAACATAAATCTAAGTGCTTGTGTACAGCATTCTACAGCATTTTACACCTCTCTACAAGCATAACATTTTAGATGAATTAATAAAAATTCTAGTCTAGGTGGTTCTTCTTCTGGGTTACACTGACCTGGATCAAAGCAGCCGAACTCCCGAATTCATGACTGTAGCTGAGAAAAGTGTTGACATGCTGTAATTTATGAAGAAAACCGAAACTAATGATAATTAAGCTGCAAACCCCACCCCTCTAAATCAGTAAGAAATCATCAGAGGTGTCTTTTCTCATTCTTCCCACAGGAGAAAGTGGCATACTTGATATCAAAAGAGCACTTTAAACTTAGCAGGGTGGCTTTATTCTCTCATTGTTCTTTTCCACAAGCCTGTCCCTTCAAAGCGAGCAATGTTGTGGGGTTTTTTTTCACCTATTTTCTTTCCTTTTTTCATACCCTTCTCTCTAACTTTGACTTTTCTGGCACTCCAGTACCTGTGAGCCCATCCCAGCGCTCCCGATGCGCAAGCGGTGGACAGCAAGGCACACACTATCAAAGCAAACAGGTTCCTGCACTTCCCACTGTGATACTGGGTTTTGTGGCTACAAAGTTCCCGGCGGTTCGGGAGACAGGAACACACCCCCTGCACTCCGGGACTCATCTTCAAAGTCACCGCTGTTGTTCCAAGAGCCTTTTAAGATGTTTCCTCAAAATATATATTTTTTTAAAACTTCATACCTAATGATCATGAAGTGATTGAACACAGCAAATGCGTACAAATTCTCTGTCTTACCAAAGTACAATCTGGAGAAAGAGAGGAGGCTGGTTTTGTGTCCTTTGTACTTCGAGCCAAATTCTGGGCCAGGAGAGGGATTTTGGTGGGGAAACGGATTATCTCCCAGCTCCTCAGATCATCTGAAGCTGCTATTGCTCTTTCAAACACACCGTTCTGGGCTTCATTATACCTTATTTCAGCTTCCTCTTCACCTTTTGGCATTGATGTAAAGTGGGAGGCAGAATTTACTAGCGCTAGAGCTTATTAACATCACTGCTATTGCTCACAAAGGATAACAGCGCAAATTATGTGATCAGACTCTCATGTGATATAAACCAGCATCAGTTTAGTGAAGTCAGTAAAGGTATGACAGTTTGCATCTGCAGAAAGACTACTCCATTAGTCCATTTTATGGCTGCAAGTTAATGAGCTTCAGAATCGTAAACATAACCGCAGCGGTAACGTGAGCATCGGTGACAGCCGTCCATATCTAGGTGACGCAGACCTCGCTATGGGAGAAGGAAAGACATGCAGGCTTGTCAGGGCATTAGCAGAAAGAAATGTCCTTGGCATAACGGAAACTTTCACTGCCAGCCCCGAAATTTGGCAAATGTGGTCGTAGCCGGGTTTGGGGGTTTGTTTTTTTCTCCCCTGTACGTAGAATATTTAAGCTTGTACTGGAAATTTGAACAGTGGAGTCTTTTGGCTGGTAACTAATCTAACTGAACGCTGCTGCAGCATTACAGATTTCATTTTCATGAATGACTGGAATTTTTGTTTGAAAGCAGTGGCTTGAAATGTATTTTGACTTGGAAAACATTGATCAACCTTATTCTCTGCAAGCCTGGCTTTGTCAGACACTCACGTGACCTGGGCTCATTTTAGGAAGTCTTGGACTGTGCTTGCAACTTACTGTGATTTTACACAATTTTGAGCAAAGTGACTTGAGGTGATTTATTTTTCCTCCTCTCTCCCTCAAACCATGCAATTTTCACAGAGCCCTCAGGGAGTCAGACGCCCAGTTTTCCCTGAAACCCCTCTAACCCCTTCAGGCTCCTTTGAAAATCGCAGCCTAAATTTGAAGTTCTTTCCAGGTGGAATTCTCCAAACAAGTGAAATCAATCCGGCACTTCTTACACTTACACACCTGCAGCTCATTTTCTCATAGGAACTGCTCACTACAAATAGCACAGAGAATGTAATTACATGTAACTTTTTCTATTATTTTTCTATTAAGGGATTCCTTAATGTAAAAAAAAAAAAAAAATCCCACTTTTTTAATAACAAATGAACAGAGAGATGTCTAAGCATCAAGAGGGTTTTAATTAGAAATGTACCTGTAAGTACATCTAAACAGTTGGTAGCAGCCATGGAACACTTCTAATTATAATCATCATTTTGTTTTTCTCTCAGGTAGCTTAGCTCATTAATTACTTTAAAAAAATCAAGTCTAGCATTCAATACTACTGTGCAATATAAAATTCAAATGAGACTGGTATCGCTACCAAAATATTATGAGCTGATTTATATTAATGATATTCCATACACACAAATATCGGTAAGTTATTGTCTATAAATAAATTGGATGTCATGGTCCAAACCTTTTGATTCCCCGAATTTACCTGCACATAGCAAGTTTGTATTTGTCTTTTCCAGACACTTTTCTCAATTACCTTGCGTGGATTTCCATCTGTACCTGTCACCTGTATGAAACCCTTCTGCTGTACGTGTGTGTAAACACACCGCGTTCGGGTAACCTGGCTTCTCCCTGGGCGCACCGCTGGGATTCTGCACGTACCGGTCCGGCTGCGCCTGCTGATTTGTAGATCCAAGCTGTGTAGGACTCTTGGCTATAGGCTTTTCCAGGATACATGAATAGAAAACAGCCTCGACAGACGAATCAGTTGACAGAAAGCAGTTTGGCCTTTCAGGGAGTGCATAGAACAAAATGGAGATGTCAAAGTGACGAGAGCAAATGAAGAGTCTGTCAAAGTTCATTTTCTGAAGATGGATGCTTTCTCTAATTTCCCCTTCTGTTTTACTGGGCAAACCCTAGCTATCTATCACACATTGAAGCTGGAAGAACTGAGAAATGTGGTTGTCTTAAGGAATGGCCAGCTCGCCATCAGCTGGCAGATGGTCCTTCAGCAGGCCAGGGGCCTGAAGCTCAAGGAGCATCTCAACGTTTCCTTCTGGCCAGGGGAGTCCATTGTAAATGAGGATTGTTATTTTCAGTGGGCAAGAGGTGCAACGTGTTCTGTGACCTTGGATTAGTCCCTGCATTGCTATGTA
This sequence comes from Chionis minor, assembly GCA_013398295.1. Taxonomy (NCBI): domain Eukaryota; kingdom Metazoa; phylum Chordata; class Aves; order Charadriiformes; family Chionidae; genus Chionis; species Chionis minor. The sequence goes on along the minus strand of VZSF01001886.1, from coordinate 988,638 downwards.
CCGGTAGCTTGTCTTCTCACCTGAAAAGGGACCTGTGGTGTCCAACACAGTTGTATTCGTTTCGCTGGTGGCAGCGAGACAGTCTCCACTCTGGTACAGCTGAGAGGGTTGATTTAGTCAATGCAAATATCTTGCTGTCCATTTTTCCTGTACTTGATCAGTACGGAGCAAAATACCTTCATGTATGTGGGCTTTGGAGGCTGCATTCATGAGAAATTGTGCACTAGGGTGTCGATAACGCTAACGTGCTGCTCGTGGCAGGGAGCACAGTGCAGCAATATCAGCCTTTGCTTTGCAAAAATGTGGTGGGATGTTTGTCAAAGTCAGTCAGTAATAGAAGAAATTCCAGGTCAGGAATAAGGCTGGCAGTAAATTTAATCCAGTTTCAGTGGTTTGGAGAGGATGATTGGTGTGTTTTGCAATTGGTCCATGAAGTTTATATTAAGTATGTGTATTTCTGGCTTTTCACCTGTTTTATAGTTACTCCTGATTCCAGATGCAGTCTGCGGCAGGATACATTTTGCCAGTGCAGTAAGCTCAGGACATGACAAGCAGCACAGGATTCTTTTCCTTCCTTGAAGTAATATCCTCACGTGGACAGTCTTTCATGGGGGTGAACTTGAATTCCAAAACTGTGTTGGTTAGAGGAGTTCTGAGTTCAGCCTGCTAAAAATACAGCTCCCACTATGTTTGCTTTACTTTGCTCCTTTATGTCCCGTTGGCTTAAATGAGGTCACAATAGAAAACTGCTTTGAGTAAGACCCTGACAAACCCAGCGCTTTGAGAAAGACCCCAGCTGCTCTCAAAGAGGTGCTGAAAAACGGGAGCGCACGAAGCTTCCCACCACTTCCCTCACTCATCTCTGGCTGAGTCAGCGCGCTCACGGTGGAGCCTTACGAGCCCTTTGTGTCCGGTTGCTTTGGAGGGTTTTGATAGCTGTTGGGGACGTGAGGTGGGGCTTTCCTTTCTTGGTGGTATCACAGAGAACCGTTGTTGAGGGTTTGATGTGAAGGAGTGCAGGGACGTTAGGGAGCCAAACCTTCCTTCTGAGGGTAACGATGTGCTGTCTCTTCTTTTTGCTGCACTATATTCAGTCCAGTCTTCATGTAAATGTGTTATCTGGATGTCTGTTCGATGAGCCCATTATCCATACAGAAAGCATCTTTGCTTTCAAGTGAAATATTTTCAGAAAGCAGTGCTCCTTCTGGCGCTTTACTCAAGTTCACTTGGTTCCGTGAGGAAAACTAACCATGAAAAGTCACTCTGCCTCAAGTGACTGCAGTGGAATAATTTTTGCTTGTTTTTCTTAAAGGAGAAAGGAACGCACCACCCTTGCCCCAGCTTTAGATATGCAGTCCTTTCTTCAGCTTTGTAAATGTTTGCCTACTCGTTTGTTCAACAACAGCTTATTTTCGCACTGTAAACAAAGACCTTGTGTTTAACAGTGTTAATTTGACAGTGTTCGGTGTTGGCAACATCCCGCTCTGTGTGGTGGTGCTTGTTAAAAGGTGTATTGAGCAGCAAAGCTGTGTAAACTTAGTGGGAATGATGCAGCAATAGCAACACCCATTGAGTCACTGGGTGGGCGCAGGTCAGACTCGCCTCACTCGGGGTCCTCTGACTGCTGGGGAACCCCAGGAAATCCAGTAGAGGTGATGTGCTGAGTAGATCTGAGCACCAGAGTGTCCAAAAGGAGCACTTGGCTCTTTGGAATTCCTGTTCTGCTTTATGAGCAACAGGACAAGCGGAAAAAGCTGTTCTCTTAAGTACAAAAATCGAAGTACCAATTTGGTTAGGCTTACCCGAACAAATGCTTAAACAGAATACTTCGGTGATGCCTGTGTTTTGTAGGTTTAGCTTATTTCTCTGCAATCTAGGTCTTAAACTAAGTCATTTTGGTATCGGAAACCTCTCACCAAACCCACAGTTTGCTTATTACTGTCAAATTCAGCTGGTATCTATCTTTCTTGGAAATCCAGAAGAATTTATGTGGGAGATGGAATGCTTGCTCTTGAATAAACCAGGATAAGAATTGCAACGAAGGCTGAAATTTAAAGAGCAATGAGGACTCAGGCTTGGAGAAATTTAAAGAGAAATGAGAACTCAGAAGAATGTTCTGAGCTATTTTCTGTTCTCAAGTGCACAACCATCCTATTACAGAGGGAAAGGAGATATCATGAAGGAGATAAACTGCATTTAGTTTTAAAGCTCTTGTGTGTTGCCATCTTTGGGGGGTGGGGGTGGGTGAAGGGTTGTACCTCGAGCCCTTTAGTCTTTAAAAATGTCAGAATCTGTTACAGTGCCGTAGAGCATGTGCAAGTTTTTCTCTCTGTAATCCAGAACTGATTGTGTTGTGGAAGGCTGAAAGCTTGGGAGCTTTGGAATAACTGGAGATAGTTTAAGAAGTATGAAGAAGCACTGCAGTATGTGTTGTAGAAGATTTTATACTGGATTTTATTTGCAACAATGATGTTGATAAATTCTGTCATTCATTTGTGAATTATATACCTAGTAAGTAGCTGGATTGCACCCAAAGAAGCGCAATGTTGTTCACTTTCTCCTCTCCTACTCAGGGCCATGCATCACATCGTAGTGGTTAAAAAGCCAGCTGCTGAAGTTGGCACCTCATGCCAGCAAGAGGCAGCTTCTCTGCACCAGAGTGTCTGGTGTGTTTGCACATGGCTGCCTTCTACTGGAAGGCATCAGAGCGTCACAGCTGGCCCACAACTGCCGCCAAAAGCCAGGGCTTCTTTTTCAAGTGTTTAGGTGGCTGTGATTTAGTAATTAGAAGAACAGGGATCTATATCTGGCTTTGCTGCCGACACAAAGTTCAACGGTTCAAAGTTCACCAACAGATGAAATATCTTTCCATGTTAATAAGAGTTTTGTGATAAATGCTAGCGCGTTGAAGTTTTTACCTCAGAATGTCTTTTCTGACAACTCAAAAGTCTGAAAGGCCACGGGGTTTTATTATAAATATTAATTTGGTCATATGCCGGTGGGACTTAGCACAGACCCAGCATATGTCATTCTTCATGGGCTTTGCGTTCAGCAAGAATGTATGCTGTCAGAAGACATTTATACAGCACTTGCTGTGTCCTGGTAATGGCCAACTCACTTTAACTTTAATTGTATATGAGTTTTGCTTGACAAAAACTGCAGGATTGAATCGACTTTAAATTGTCATTTCCCCTGAATTGCTCAAACCTTCCCACCCCACCCCCAAAATATACTTAAATGATTAAAATGACTGCATAGACACAGTTGTTAATAAAATGTTAATGAAATCAAATTAAATCAGACCCATTATGGTTTAAACATTAATATTCCGCTGTTGAAACTGTGGTACAAAGCTGTGGGTTCCAGGTGTCCTCCAGGGAGGGGATGTGGTAAAGCTGAAACCTACACACTGGTGGAAACCAACCTGCGAAAGGGTGTGTAAGATCAGGTGTTTATCTGTAGTTTGCTCTGCCCTGATGTCTTCAGGCTGGAAACAATTTTTACAAGGTAGGAAACCCAAACATCATGGCATATTCTAAAACAGAAAGTAGAATGATTGTATTAATGGGTTGATTATGTATGTTTTGTCACACAAGCTTATCTAACAGGACATTATCCAATATATTTGGGACTTCAGCCATGAATGAGAAGGTGCATCTGAATTGTTAGCACTGCTCATGGCACACGCCATGTCTCTGCAGTCCTCCTGCTGCCTCATTTCTACTGTTTGTTCTCTCCCCTTGCGGGACCGATAATAGGGAAATTCACATAAAGTTGTTTTCCTGTTACTGTATTGCATTTTCCCTTTTCTGGCTTAAAACTGAGCCCAGACTGTGAAGATAATTTCTGGCCTGCCTGAAGGTAACGTTACTGCCTGTATTCACCTGTGGACATCACTTGGCATTTCAGGGATGTGGCAGGAGAACCAGAGCTGCCCAGTGAACGTGTCTCCATGGGGCTGGGTGGGATGGGCAGGTCTCGTCGTCCAAGAGTGCCTGTATGGTAAGGCTTGGGCGAGGAGAGGGTTAATCAGGGTTTCCTCCTGGTGAGGATCATTGCCTCTCCTTTCTCTCCAGGGAGGTGGACACACGGGAAGTAGCGCCAGTGATATATTTATGGATTATCTTACTTGCGGGATTTTTGTGGGCTGGCCTTAGCACCCTTAGAGACCGCTATTACTGAATCACAGTCTTCCGAAATCTGTATCTCAAATCCTTAAAAGGCACTAGTCTCTCACTGGAATATCAGTTACTAACCTTCAGTTATTTATACGCCAGTAACCTGTCCCCTTTTTGTCACTGCTTTTCTGTATGGCACATACCCATTTCATTCAACCTGACTACGCAGGACAAGCAATGTGTCCACTTGATCATTTTTATTGCTTTTTTCAGTAGCACCTCAAGTTTATCAATGTACCTTCTATAGAGGACAGCCCTAAAATGTATACCTTATATCAACCTTGAGCTGAGTTTGTGTAACAGGGAATTAATCACCCCCGTGGTCTAATCGACTCCCTTCAGGGGCTGAGTGCCTTCTGCTCGGTGCTAATGCTCCCAATTTCTACCTGTTTCTGTGAGTAAAATGTGCTCACCTCACAAAACTTAGTCTCCTGTGTCTAGATCTAAAATACCTTATGCTTTCTATACGGAAGGATTGTGCTGCTCACTCATTTTCTATCTTTCTGTTAGTGTCCTCCTATTACAATACTTCCCACTGATTTTTTCCTCTGATTAACATTCTTTATCTTTGTTTGTAGAATTTTGTTTCCATTATTTTTTTCCTGTTCCTGGGGAAAAAAAAATGCCTAAAATAGAAACTGCCCTTGATTTCTGCCCATCATTTCAAATATTCTCCCTGTAAGCTTACTATCTATTCTCTGCTGTAAGTGTGGCAATCTCTAGAGCCTACCCAATTATTCTCTGTAGATAAACCCTAATTTGACTGGGACAATAGTGAATAAGATAGGGCACCATGAATATGGTTATTGCTTTCATCAGCTGTGTTATCTAACAAAGCAGACAGAAACATGTCAGACAACTGTATGTACTAGGGACTCAGAAAGATAAGTAGAGTGTGATTCACCACCAGCAGATGACAAAAGTTAGCTGGCAAAAAGCAAAAAGCCTTTACCTCCTTCCGCCAGAGATCAGCAAAAAAATAGTCCCTTGCTGTGTGTGGCCAGCGCAAGAGTTTGTGCGTTACTTACCTGCACGGTGTGTATTTATTGTTGTAATGCTTTTATGGGCGTTCTGCTGTTTCATGAGAGTGATGTTCCCTGTCTTCCAAACTTACAGCAGCACTTCAATATGGATCTAATTTTTCTAAAGGAGGAAGAGGCTTAAAGTTCTGTCCCATAGATCCAGCTAAAAACCCCGTGCACGTGCACGTGCGTAGCACAAATCACTCCTCCATGTATGCGGGATGGGCACGTTACCAAGTCGATGCACAGTGAGGCCGAATGACGGAGCACCTCCAGCTTCCAGGTTCAGAGAACACACACCTGGAAACCAAAATTCTGCAAGTACCATTTTCACAACTTGCATTCCCCCCCAAAAAATTAGTTGCGACGACCCAGAAACCAGCGAGGAGGTGGAAAGGAAGCATGGCACCAGCTAAGCAAGGGAGCTTTTTACAAAACACTCATCAATACGTGATATGATCTAGGGTACCACGGTGATAAATAATATCACGACAACAGCGTCCAGCAGTGAGTCTGGTCATCTTTGCAACTGACTTGGATTGTGAAGAGAGCGGCTGCTCGGCAGAGCTGGGACCCACTGAACTGATTGCTTTATTTCTAGGCGGGTTATGGCTTGATTTCTTTAATCCTTTCTGACTTCTAGTTGGTAGAGGAAATAATAATTCAGGTTCTAATCCAATAATGAGGATACTCCTTTTAGGTTGGACACTTATCAGGCTATTTCACTTAATGTCACTAAAGAAGATGATTGGGGAACAATGTAATATGTCATAAATTGTCTCTGGTTTTTTGATGATACACGTTGTATTCGTCTGTGCTTAAATACAGTTCTGAACCATAACTTTAACTGGGAGACATGGGAATATTATCAGGGAATGATTCATAGCATCAGATATTATCCTCCTCTTGCAAAGCATCTTCTCTGTTACATGGTTTGGTTTGTTGCTTTTTTCGTTTGGCGTGTTACTGTGAGCTGTGAGCAGAGCTCCAGAGGCAATGTATCGCATACAGGGGTTGTTCTAGAACATTAAGTCCATCTCATAATTAAATGCTCTATCTATTTTCTTGTAAACAATAAGACCGTAAAAGAGGTAATAGAAAAAAATGATGTCCCCAGCGTAATGGTTTATAAAAAATATGGCCAAAAGATCGCAGCTTTACAGCATGCTGGAAGTGCCAAGTCCTTTGGCTTCGTCCTTACCCCAGCAGAGTGAAGTTAGCATCATCCATGGGCTTTTGAACACAACAGATCGGCTCTTCATGGGTTTCGAGCATTGCATGGCAAGGATTCCCCAGCTGATGAGAGAAAGAATACATTTCTCTGGATACAAAAGTACTTTAAAAAGGGAGTTTTGTAATCAGTTTAAAAGCTAGACCTGAATTAGTATTAGATTTTCCTTATGTTTAATTAAGTCTAATTAAACAATGCAGACATCTTCCTGTCACCTGTGGTATGATTATGTTAAATATTTAATGCTTGCGAAGGATTAGACTGCACATCTAATCTATATCTAGCAATCTGTTCTCTCTGGAGTATTTTTTATTTAGTTCTGCTTTTGTATAATGAGTTGCATTTCAAAGGAAATTGTTAAATACTTTGGTGGGAAGGGGGACGTGTCATGCTGTACTGTTTGGAGAGGAGAATATTGCTAACCAGGCATGCCAGATGTAGGCTGTAGTGCCTGGCCAGTCCACTCTGCCTTTCTGCGAGGAGCAGGAAACAAAATCCGAGCTCCCTGTTGGGTCTGGGAGCATCAGAACACCCCTCTTCCACCGCGTAGCCAAATGATTAAGGACTTTGAAAATTGGAACACGGGGTTCACATTGAAAATATCCCTTGCAGCATGCACACATTTCAAGGTTGCACATTTCTTAGACTTATTTTCCCAAGGGGCTGTCAACTGTGTAATAGAAAAATGTATTTGTACATGTCTCCCCTTCCGAGCCCCCCTCCTCCTTCCCAGTCTTTGCACTGCCTCTGAAACACAAGAATGCGTTTGTAAACATCTGGTCACCTCTTGGGATGAACCTCTTTGAAGAAGAGGCCAAGGATGTGTTTCTGGGAGCAGTTGCTGTAGAAGATGGGTGTTTGCATCTGGGCCTAATGCTCATCTTCTGTAACAAAACCATTGAAAAAAAAAATTATTCAGCTCTTCATCAAAAATGGGTTAAATATATTGTTATTCATGCTATAAAAAGCACATAAAAATACTTCTCTGGCAGTGTATTTGCATTAGCCATTATTTGCATCTAAGGACAAAAGACAAATTCACATAATTATTTTTCAGTTGGTTGGGTCTGTGTCTGTGTAATCATTATTTCACAGTGTATGAAGCCCTTTCTCAATAGACCATAACAGTAATAGCTATTTCTTATTTACAACTCGAGGAGAAGATCCAGCAACTGGATTTTATTATGCAGAGTGAACTTTTCAAAATTAAATTAGTAGAGCTAACGTGGTGGCCCATAGTAAACTAATTAGTTGTTAGACTGTTGGCAGAGATGGTATCAACTCTTTCAGACTTCCTAACAAACACCCTTAAAAATGACAAGCAAAGGTTGCCTGTTGCATTTTGGTTAAGGGTGAAAATGCGCATCCTCTTTAGTCAAAGCGAGAAGTAATATGGTGAGGAGCAGCGAAGGGGCAGCGAAGGTCGCCCCCAAACCCACACTGATCAAAAGCGAAGCCCAGTCAGATGGATGAGAGCTTTTCATTACTGCAGTTTAAGTAGCTTGAACGTTGGTAGCTTTATGATCTCTGGATAAGCCCACATGCTTTGATCCATGGAAACGGTAAAGCGTTCCGGGGGACTTTATGAAACGCAGCCCAGTAGGGTAACCTGAGTCAATCAAAAATCCTCAAATAAATGAACGCACCCACTGGTGCTGGGAGGGCTCTGGCCCGACTCATGTCTTCCTGGCACCTGTTGGGAGGCCGGATCATCTATATTCAGCAGCCTAACGGGCCTTTCAGAAGTAACTTTGCGCTTATGTAAAATTAATAGGGTATTCATTATGAAATCCATGCAGCATCTTATTAAAAGTGCTCTGTCATTGGAAACAGAAGGTGGAGGCTTTTTAAACTGGGGTTTTGTTGCCCTCTAGTGAATGAGGTCAGCATTATGCATGTGAAATTATTTTGATCACTGCATAATTAATGTGTTCTGAATTGGTACAAAAGTGCAGCCAAATTGCATCCTGTTCCCGCTTGAATTAGTTAACCTAGAGATACTGTTTCTTACAATGTGTTGCTTCCTTGCCTGAGCTTCTTTTTTTTTATTTTTCAATGAGAATGCGTGATTGTGTGGGTATCGCGATAAGGCAAGGTAGCCAGAGACAAGGAATAAATCACCTAAATGGATCTGCAGCACGGTAGCTTTAATGCATTGGTATATACTTAATATGTCTCCTGAAAAGAATTTCTAATTATACTGTCATGGCACAAAATGCATTTTCAATAGTGATAAATTATGCCATCATTTACTTTCTGAGAACATGCTGAGATTTATGAAAGATTACTGCAAAATTATCATGCCAGGATAAAAAAAGCCAAATGCAGTTATCGTTGGCATCAGGAAAGAAAGAAAGGGGGGAAAAAAAATCTTTCAATAGTGAAAAGCCTAGCAGAATTGATAAAATGCTATGCAGTATGGAAAATATGCTGCTATGGAATTAAATTCAGCTTTACATTGTGCTCTGATTTTGACTTTGTTACCTGCTCATATGAGGAGCTTGTCCCAATACTGTCTGTAGTTGGTAGCCACAGGGCCTAATTCTTCAATGACTAGAACTTGACATTTTTGCTTATCTGGTATAAAACCAGTGTGAAGTATCAAGCCCCAGAACAGCACGTTAGAAAATATGAACTTATTCTTAGTGGCCTTCACTCAAAACAGCCGCCAACTCAACATGGAGTGATCTCGAGTGCACACGTAGAGGCTGCTGTCATTGGACATACATTTGTTACATGTGACTCAAAGTCCGTATTCTAAAAGTTTTCTGGGTTTTTAATCTTTATTCCTCAGTTATTTTTTAAAGAAATCTACAGAATTGATGTCCTTTTGTGGCAACCTACGCTGCCATTGCCATAGCCTGCATTACACATTCCGAGCAGCGCGTCTGGAGTCACCCCTACCTGCAGGCTCGGCAGTGGGTGACCAGGAACCTCATCTACTCCACCAGTTCCTGCACTTCCAGGAAGAGAAGAAACTCTTCCATGCAGTGTGTAGTCCCTGGTGCTTTTTTCTGCATCCCATACAATCCAAAAATAAGGAAATTCTTTTCTTCCCTCCATGCACCCTTCTACCAATTGCTATTTGAGCTGATGCTTCCCTCACTCAAAGGTATCTATTTCAGACTTAAATCAGAACACTCTTTTTTCTTTTTTTATAGGTTTTTTCTTCTGTTCATTCTAATGGGATTGGGAACAAGATTTATATTTTTCCTGGTAAAGGCACCACAGTCTTGTATATGATTAGAGAATATGGAGTTGAAACAACAGCTATTAAGGACGAAGGTAGCCCACAATGGTGTGGGACCCGGTGAGGTCAATTAGGGGTTTGGATAAGGCTCAGAGAATGACAACCAAGTCCTTTATTGACCACTCGGGGAGAAAAACGCAACTTAGAAGGAAGGAGATAAATAAAATTTTATGGTGTTTGCTGCACTCCATGAAAAACAGAGAGCAGGTAAAGATCAATATTCTCCAAATAGAAAGGACAAAGTTAAGGGGAAAAGTATTGCTTTCCAAAGCACTGAGGTGTATACGAAACAGGGGCACAAATTCTGAATTTCCCACACAGAGCAAGCTTTGCTGGCAGCCTGCGTGAGCTTGCCAGGTTTCCTGTGCAAAACAGTGGTGACCTGACCTCTGAGCTTTTGCGACAATTTCACCTCAACACATAATTCAGGGCTCTGTCAAGACATCTCTAAAAGAGTGCAATCTGATTTTCTGAGAGTGCATGAAGGGTTCCTAGTTTTAACATAGATTTCTTGTTTGGGTTTTTTTAATTACTGAATGCTTAGACCACTCCTAACACACTGGATGGCAACGGGCTAGTTGTGAGAAGTGGGACATTTGATCAAAATCCTGATTCGGAATAAGTCAAATATACTTAGCACCACGCAGCACTGCCCAAGCAGTCTCAAAGAACTAAAAAGGCCCTCCCAATAAAACAAGATGTCACTGAGTATAATGATAATAGATGGCATAAGTAAGTAATCCATTAAAAAAAAAAAAAAACAAAAAAAAAGAAAGACTTAAATGAAATACAAATGTAACTCCTGAGCGTAGCGGATGCTTGTTAAATGTCCCAATGCTAATGCAAACAGCGAGGCGACCCGTCTTTCAGAAAAGAGTTGCCTTCATTGTCTGTTGCTGTATGAGAGATTTCCAGCAAATCCTCCGTGGTCCCATTCTAATTTTCCACCTATTGGCTGTTATTATTTGCTCAGCTATTCACTGTAACGGCATTTTCAGTACTGTCACATGGTAACAGCACTTACAGTAATATATGGTAGAGAGTTCTCAGCCAGTAATGTCACTGCCTCTGCTCTGCAGCATATGTGATCTCAAACCAGAAATGTGAAATAAAAATGTATATATTATTGACTGAGGTGTTAGAACACAGGCACGGATTCTGATCCCCGCTGTGCTAATGTAGGTGTGAGGTGACAGTATTGACCCCGGTGCAATTCGATGGCATTTTGTTAAGCATAACACTTGAGTCCAGGCGCATTTTATCGGCTTTGCTTGATGTATGCAGCATATTCTCATAACCTGTAGCACCTAGCTCTAAATTGCTTTTCAACATTTTAGCTCTATTTTAGCCGCTACAAGACTTTTTGTTATGAACAAACATGATTGCCAGCTGCTTTCATTAGTCTAAGTTAGCAAACAGAGATCAATCTCTTGTTCCCGCAAACTCTTAATTTTTTAGAAAGTTTTTCCCTCTAGTCATTAGCAAGTACTCTTGGCCAGCTTTGGTATATTTTATAAAGACATTTACATTCATCTTCTTCATGTTTTACACTTGTTCCGTAACATTTTTTATCACATGGTGAATTTTTTTAAAAATATTGCTGGCTTCCTGTCTGAGTCTACATACTCTCTGGAAAATGCTATAAATAGAGGAGATGCCACTGAGAAGCACTATTCGCTGTCTGTGAAAATTAACATTATGCTTAAATTAAAAAATATTATTGCAAATATTACAGTGAAGGTTGAAAGTGTTTCCTAAATACATGGCAACTACTTCAGGGGCTTGCTGTTGTTAACAAAATGGAAAGCAAAACGCTTTCCTTTCTCTATCTGTTTATTAAATGCAGAGATGATAATTGCTTTGCTTTGTTCACAGCTGGCACTAGACGATAAGTTTCATTTTCATCAGACCTGTAGACTGCTGCCATACTTGCTCAGCTTCTCCAGTTTCATCAGATATAGTCTCAGCTGATTCTTGTAGCTTTCAAATGAAGGCTACGTTTGGTCCCAAGAAGCATATTAAGTAGTTTTGTAATTGAAACCCACTGATAAAATTTTCTTTTGCTGGAAGGAGGTATGTTAAGAATTGGGTATTTTTCCCTTCCATTCAGTAATGAAAGCACAAGCGGACCACGTTTCGGAGTCCAAGACCCATGGGGACAGGAGAAGTGATCTGATCCGCGTGTCATGACGTCAGGGCACATCTATGACTAGAAAATCAGATGAGATCTTTATACTATGGGGTTTTTTTAACATTTCTGGACAAACCTGGCTTGAAAAGATAAAGCAATCCTCCATGCTTCCACACTCACTAATCTTCACTTTCAGTTTATTTAAAAATGAATGATCTGCCCTGGTCATTATTATTGTGATTTTTTTTATATATATTTATTGAATTGTATTTATTAAATTGAATACAATTTATGCAGAACACATATTAGCTCTAGTACAAAGTGACCTACTGAGCTCAAAGTCTGTGAGAAAGAAAGGAAAACAGTTGTACTAATAAGATCTGGCTTCCCTTACAACACATCTGCAACGTGAATCGCTAGAAAAACTGCTTGTTTCTATTACTGAAGAGACTTAAAACAGGACACGAGCAACCAAAGAGAGATAATTTATGTGTGTGCGTTGGTTCGCAAATGTCTTTCAATACAATGAGTAATTAAGGAAGTCATATCTCACCGCGTTGTTTCCAACACCCACGTGACACTTATTTTCAACCCTCGCTCAAAAATGTCATCCCATCCCTCATGACCTTCTGCATCATGATTGCCGTAGAGCTCTCACGGGTTGCTGCGTGCAGTGTGGATGACCTACAAATTATTCGCCATTTTGGCTGGTGGGAATAATGGAGCAAGAACTTGGAGTTGCTTAATCCATTCAGGCGTCATGGTCCTGATTAATGTTGTGTATTCTCATCATGCATCGATACAGCCTGCTGAAATCTTGTCACTGGAAAACTGGAGTAAGCAGATGTAATCTGGTGTTTCAGAGTAAAATTTAGTTTTGAATTGCTGCACGTAGAAATTGCAAAAGTTGATGCAGAATGGTTCTAAGCAGATGGAGATTCAAGATTAGCTACGCAGAGTCGAAGAGTAAAGCGCAGCGTTTGATCTCGGTTATAGTTTCGGATTTGAGAGGGAGAAGAGATTTTGTGCTTTCCTAGGTTAGTGGGATTCTCTGGTTTGAGCCACTGCAACTTGGAGGCAGAATTTTGTCTAACAATGAATTGTTTTGATTGGAAACAGACAATGTTCAGATTCTCAATCATGCACCCCACCCCAAGAACACTTTCTCTGGGAGGCTATGGGGAAGATTGTTGTTGATAAAAAAGAGTAACATTCAAGGAGTTCATTTTTTTAAGAATACCTGCAAATTGACGGGGAAAATTAATGACCTTTCCTGCTGTATTATTCACGCATTTTCTCAGCCAAGAAGACTCTGATCTCCAGTTAGATTCTTTAGAAACAGGCAGTAGTACAAATAAAGAAAATGGATGTTTGTTGTCATCTCTTAAAATCTGCAATGCTTGCTTCATTAAACTCCACGCAAAATCTGAAATGTTGGTTCATGTATAGGTCCTTTCCTTTCTGCAATATTTTTCAGTTCTCTTTTCTATTTGTTCTTCCTTCTTATTAGTGATTTTGAGGATATTGTGTACCTTGTGCACATTTTTTCTTATTAAAAATATAGAAGTAAATATTGCTTTTAGCTCTTTTGGAGTAAATCCAGAATTAACTTAATGCTGTCATGGAGCTTCCTTCATTTTTGTAGTGCTATATATCAGTGTTCTGAGCCAGAGTCCCCGCATAGCAGAAAATTTAAATTCTAGACAACAAAAATATTTCAGTGAAACGTTTTCCCATTTTTTCTCATTAATCAAAATAACACGTTTCACAGAAACACAAGCTCTGATCATTCTCTTTGTGGAAAAACTGAAAATGGATTATCTTGTTATAAAATGTAAATCTCTGGAACCTGAACGACACATTTCAACTACCCACAAATCAGATTCTCTTTCCCAATAAACTTCTTTTCTGGTTTTGTTTTGTTTCATTATAAAAACCTAAAGCCTGTCAAAATCTCCGAATGACACATACAACAGAAAATCAGATTGCTGCCCACCTCTATTAGTTTCTATAATAGTCATCGACTACAAGTAGGAAAAATGAAGCATTAGGAACAAAACTGTTTCAATGACAAGATGCATCTGAGCTTCTTATTTTCTGACAAATAAGAAGAATATCTCTACTTTTGCCTTTGCTGCTTTCCAGTTTTCTGACAGTTATTTCTCTGCCTTCTTCAGCGCCAACAAAAATGAAAATATAAACCTTGATTTAAAAACTGCAGGCACTTTTCCGTGGCTGTGCGACTGCGCACACACGGGCTGGATACGTTTTTTTGTATGGTACCAATTAAAAACATATAGGTACGAAAGCTTATATTTTCATCTGACCGTGCCTTGATGCATATTTCTAATAAGAAGGTGTGCATTTTTTGGGAGCGCTTTTTTCTCCCTCGGAGCAGTTGTAGGTTGGTGTGTGTCGTGCTTGACAGATAAGGGTGGGATTCACTCGAATAGGATCATCAAAACCAACACACTTTGACAGAACAGGCTTCATAAATAATGTGCATCGGTTTTTACTCTGTCACTGTAAATGTATATCCTCCAGTACTGGTTTCCACTTGTTTCGTCCAGAATGTCTAAGAATAATGAATAAATCATAGCCCTGTATACATGTATGTATGCATATGTCTGTATATTTATGCATAATTCATGCCATAAATATCTATTTTGGTCTGGCACAGAGATCGTATATAAAAGTGGAGGTGTGCTGTACACATACCGGTCTTCGCTTGGCCAAAATGATTAATTGAGATCCAGTTGCTGCAGATTATTTTATTTAGCAAGAAAAATAGACAAATGCACATTATGTTGATGCAGTCTTTTTTTTTTTTCTTTTCTTTCTTTTTTTTTTTCCCCCCACAAAGAACATGCAGCGTTCATGATCACCACTGGGAAGTTCTTCTGCTTATCACTCCTGGCTGTTTCCAGTCATTAATTGGCCCCAAATTGCTCATTAAGTTTTTCTTAGCCTGCCAGTTCTTCGAAGCTGTATATGGGGCTTCCTTCTGCCTTCTCTCCTTGGTTCTCTTGTCACATAAATCTTCATAAACAAGAATCGTTGCCTTTCCTTCCATGTGCCTTTGTTTAAAAGGGTGGCACTAGCCAGGGTCTTGATTTTGTCTGAAGGACTGTGTTTCAGGGAATATGTTGACATATTCCCTTTTATTTATAAAATACATTTGAAGAACATGAACAAGACGAGAGACATATTTTGCTTGGAGCTCCATTTATTGGGCAAACTTTACACCACCTTACTTGAGTGGTATTTAACCTGCTTGTGATTTAGTGTACAAAACTCATAACTTTGGCATATGCTTTAGCCACGGTAGTTACCACATCCTCATATGGCCTTCAGCCTTCCCTCTCTGCTCCCTCTTTCTTCTCGCCGCAGGATAAGAGACAGTCTTTGTTTTATAAATCACTGTGCAAATCCCCATTGTTAATTTGCAAACTCTAATTTACACGGTCTTGCAATACTCCAGTACTGAAGCACCTGGAAAAAAAGCTGCACAGAAAGTGTGCGATATTGTCTGGCAATTAGCCCCCAGGATTGGGGGTGCAGGGTTCAGTTTTCTGTGTCATTTACAGAAAAAGAAGATAATTTAGATCTCACCGAAGTATAATTAGTACCCAAGAAGTAATATCTTCATTGGGCAAGAAGAAAGGAATGGGAAAGGGTCCTCAAGAGAAAGGTCTCTGACTAGAGCTGTTGGCACCAGACGAGATGCTGTTGGATTTTAGGAGATACGATACACAAATAGAGGCGCTTGTCCCACAGTACAGTAAATGCCTGTGTGCTGGGGCTCCCAATGCACTAATTACTCTGTTTAACACAAAGACATTTGTGAAATAATATTTGGAAAGAAAAGCTGAGCTGTATAATCTATACGCTGTGGGATTCCTGCTAATGCTGAGTCCCAGACCAAGCGCCCTCCACACGAGAAGAAATGACAAATGACTTTTCTCCTTTGTTCTTTCTCCGTTATGCTGGAAGTGCAGGATGTGGTCTGTTGAACATTTGCAGTTTACCTTGTTCTCCCCAAAATATGGGCTAGTTCGTGACACTCGGGAAGTGCCGAGTCTAACATGACTTTAGCGTATTCTAGGATATGTTTGCCTTTCAAATTAAACCTGAGTATTTCCAGGTACTGCACACTCCTGATGACTAAGAGCTACTAGGGGAGACTTTTTGTTCAAATGCGCTCAAGTACATTGTAAGGGAAGATAGAGGAGACGCATTTATCAAAGATGGCTTTAAATTTCCACTCAAGCACCAAAGAAAGGTTTGAATTTTCAGGAGGTTGGATGGCTGCTAGGTTTTTGACAACTGGGCCATATCTGGATGAGCAGGTCTCTACAGAAACAAGGGCTTTCTGCAGGTGTCTGACTGAAAGCTGAATTCTTTAAAAAAAAAACAAAAAAACAAAAACAAAAAAACCCAAAACATTGTCAGTAGTGGATTCTAAGGATTTTTTTCTGTAGCCTGGCAATTCAGGGTTTTTTCTACCCTTGCCTGCAGAGATGCAGTAGACGTTCTACCCTTGCGCAGCAGATGGCCGTAGGATCTGCATACCCTGCAGTTACCGTGTGCGCAATTCCTACCTGCACCGCGTTACCTGCTGCCACCTCTAAGCTGTCCCAGACCCCCAACCCAGCACGTTTATATACTTTCCAATTAGCCTGCAGCTGTGTACATCTGACACCAGTTTGGGCTGTCCAGCGGGCTGTAGTTTGCAAAATGATGCATGGAAAGTGTTGCACATAGAAGGTGTATGTCTAAAAGAAAAATATTAGCTGGAAAATGTGGAAGGGGCTTCGTTTGCGATTTGCAGATCCGAGTAGGAAGCAGGCGAGCAGGAAGGATGCTGTACCTAGTGCGGGCTGCTGGCGGTCGGAGGAGATGGGAGCAATCGCTGCGGAACAGGCGGTGGCTGTTTGGCGCCTGGACTGGCACTAGAGGCACTGGCAGGCTCTGGAGGAACGTTTGCATTTCCCAGTCAGCTCTAGGCAAACTGGTCTGGTAGGGAAAAGGCGAAACTCATTTTGAATTGAAAGCCGAATTAGAGGGGCAGAAAGGAGAGGAAGAGATCAGTGCTTACGTAGCGCTAAGTCCTCCCTCTGCTTCCTTTTGCACAAACACCTGGTTTCACGTACGCGAGAGTGACTGCAGTGCAAGCGACTGCTCCGCCCCGGCCCCGCGCCCGCTGTCCGCGTGAGCCGCTCCGCTTTCAGCCTGTCCCAGAACATCTCCCAGAGCTGGCGGGGAGCGCTGAGCGCGCAGCCAGTTCATCCCAGCCCACGCGTGCTCAGATAAACTGCAGGTAACCCAGATAAGCTGCCTGGAATCCACTGGTAACGCTTCAGAGATGGGACTGGGTTGGGGCTTGTTGTTTTTTCTCTTTCCGTGCTTTTTGCTTTTGAGGGAGGAAAAGTAGGTTTAAGTTATGGTTAGAAACTCTGCCAGTTAGAACTCTTTGACAAATCCAATATATTGCTTGCAAAGTTTGTGAAACATCAGACTGCAAGAGGCTGGAATACCTACAGTGGAAGTAAGAAGCAAATCATGACAGAGTGAGTGACTGGGGTGTTAAACGAAGTCACAACAAAACCTGTCACCGGTTTTCAGATAAGCGTTGGAAGAACACCTGACAAGTCACATTAACAGCAGCAGTTATTGTTTGGCTACATTAGTGCTTTGAATGCAAAGGGGCTATTTTTTGCCTTGCCTTCTTCATGAAAAACACTGTTTTGGTCATTGTTATCCTAGTTTGTGAAAGTTGCTGAGCAATTTTCGTATTAATTTACGACGTCCCTTTTCTATGGGGAGATGATTTTATTTTGACAAAGTGCAGTAACACTCAAGAACTCCTAATATTTAATGTATAGAGAAGGTGATGAATTCATACCCACGCTGGGGCAAATATTACACTATATATGCCAGAGATGGATGGCACTTGTGTTATGCTGCACTGCTAAGGAGACAGTAAATCATAAGATGTTACTTCTCACCTTGCTGAAGTTGTAAAATGGATATAACACTTCTTTATATTGAAAGATCCGATTAGGGATGGGGAAGGTGGGGTCATACAGAGTTGGGCTTCCCAAAAGCTAGAATTACCTCTCCAGAGCAACTGCGAAACCTTTTGAGACACGGGGAACAAAGCTTTTGCGGTGAAAAATCAATCAATCCCTGGCTGTCCATCACTGCCTCTTTGCATTGTCAGGATGAAGTTTTCTCTTGGCATCTGATTAAAAAAAAAGAGATTGCATTGCTGCTTCCGTTGATCCGGGTCTTTGTCCTGCTCTTACTGCCCACAGCGCAGAGCTGGTTTGGCGATCCGTGGGAAAGCCCGGGAAATTACGCTTAGGGCACTTCAGGGTTTGGGGGATATATGGGTTTTCTTCTTCCCTGGGCTCCTTCCCATTAGCTCGTGTTGCTGTCAGATTTGCCAGGCAAACCTTAGGCAGCAGCTACTCCTAAGGAGGCTGCCCAGCACGTTTTCATCGGTGTGAGGGGGAATATCTGAGCATGGTGCGGCTCAGCCTCCGCCTCCCAGCTGGGGAAAGAGCAGCCTGTGCCGTCAGTTGCTTCGAAATGAAACCGCTTTGCTCCTGGGGAACCCGGCACTCCCTGACGTCCCGAGAACTGGTAAATAGCAAAGCTATATTTATTATATTTGGCAAAACTGGAGTGGGCTTAAGTGTAAAGGCCAATTAAGTGTACAGAGGAGAGAGGAACAAAATGTTAGGGACAAACAAGCTTGCAGTAGAAACTGTCACCCTTGGAAGAGAAGCGATGGACAGGTTTTTATTAGGAGGTGGGTTGTTGGGTGGGGTTGACAACCTCTCCAGCCAAAGTCTTGAAGTTTTAATTTTGCTGCTAAATTTGTGTTTGGTCAATAAACAGATCAGACAGTGAAACAGTTTTTTAAAGGAACACAATGATTTTATATCCTTTCCTTCCTTCTTTTTTTGCTGACTTCTTCCTTCATTTGCGGTCTTTCTGCCTTTGGCATCTTCTCCTCCTCTCTTCCCAACCTGTCGATGTTTTTTCCCTGTATCTTTTGGATACTTAATATTAGAAAAGCAGCCAAAAGATTTAGGAGACCTTGGTCCTACTGGGTTGCTTTTCTAGGAATAGATACCAGAGTAATCCCCCTTTGCACCTTCCTCTCGCTACCTGTAAAAGGGGATGCAGATATTTGACCCGTGATTATAAACATGCTGGACTCTTCTGCTGGGAAAAGTGTTGCTGTTTTATTTCATTTCATCCGTTCACTTGACTGCTCTGCCCTAATGTTGAAGGCAGCTGAGGAGGCATTTTTAGCATTACTTGCTTTTTTGTCCATCAGACATTTAGCATTAGCTTAGGATAGATATGTGGCTTTTGCTAAGAATATTTCAGATTAGTCAAATCGATTTAGCATATAGGGACATTAATTACTGGTTAGGACACACACGTGCTATCAACACTGTGGTTAAGTTGGGGAAAATGTCCTGAAGCTTGTTCTAGCCAGGTAAGATTGCATTAATTTCTTTTGATTTATTTCATAAACTTGGATTTTTTTTGTTTCATTTTTGGTTTAGTTTGCAGAGTATTCACCTTGTGTTTAAAATCTGCAGAAGGTTCAATCCCCCTCACACCTTTTCCAACAATCCACCTTTTACAATATTCAGAATACCATAGTGACCCACACACAAAATGGCTTACAAAGGCTCGGAGAGCCTTCACACATTCAAGCTCTGATTTTTGTATTACTGTCTTTATTTGCTGAAACAAATGGGAACTAAAGAAAGCTACTGCCACAGGCAATCTCTGTCTCCAGTTGCAATGCGCATCTTCATGGATAGTTTATAAGCAAATTCTTCAAAATTGTTCCTACGTAGTTTGAGGGGTTTTATCCTGCATTTGGGTCCATGCTTCATAGTATATGAAAAGAATAACAGATTCTCTGATAATACAATATATATATCTTTAGTAAATGATTTAAATTCATTTAGTTGTGGGCAGAGAGTAAAAAAGAGATGCCAAGAATATTAACCAGCACGAAGAAGGATTGGTCTCTGGGAAAGAGAGTCAGGGTTTGTCTTTTATGGTTGGTGCAAGTATATATCATTCAGCAGCCAAATGTATAGTAGTTACAACATGAGACGATTGGATGGTTAATAACTTTGACGCAGAGAAATTAACAAAAGAAAACAGGTGGCGTTTCTAATAGTATTTAAAGGGAATAATTGTTCTATCTAGCAATTGATTGAATAATACGTCAAGCAATATCAGCACCAAAAAGAAGGTAAATGCCAAACAAGTAAATGAAACAATGATAGCTTTTAAAGTTGTAATATTTGATGGGGAAATAAACGAGCCTGGCATTATGTAAAGACCTCTCTACGTGGAGAAATTCATCAATGTAACTATATTGGTATCATTATACCGCTCAAAGCAACATACGCCGAACAAAGACAAGGCACTCTGAGTGCAGAAGAGCTTCTCCACAAGGGGAGCGGTTCAGCGCCGGCTCCAGTGTGGCAGTGGTACTGGTGTGGCTGCCGTGGCTCGTTACCGTCCAGCGATCCGCTGCCACGTGCCCGCCGTGGCATCCCGCTCTGCCCAGCGCCAGGGAGGCGCCACTGTCCGGGTGCTCCGGGAGGATGCGCAGCCAGACGATGAACCGCGCTTCAGGCTGTAGCACATCCTGCACGAAAGCGGCAGCCCCACCTGGTAAATACCTTTTAAATACGGTCAGGTTTACAACACACAAAGCAACCCACCCGTTGCCTTATTCCAATTGTGATAATATAATTTTTAACATTCCTTAACCTGCTTGCTAGGAAGAAAAATAGGAGTCTGTTGTTCTCTACACCTTAATTAAGTTGATAAATAGTATCTTGGTGACATTTGAATAAAAAGTTAACTCAAAGCTCCGGTTTGCAAAGAGTCAGTAATTTTCATGACTCAGTTTGAAGCCCAGTTGACTGGGAAGGAATGAAGTAAGAGGAAGAACCTACCTTCCTTCCCAGCCGCCTGACGTGCTGGCTATGAACCTCTGACACCACATTCTGATCAACTTTAAATAGGAGAATTCAGATCTAAGAGGTACAAAAGACTAAATTAACAGATCTGAAAATCACTTGCTCTCAGGGAAAGGAAAAAATCATCTCCCGTCCTGAGGTGTGAGCTGATTCCAGGTGCAGCAGCGGGTCAAGAGGAACCGCTGGCCACCTCTGCTTCTGAGAGCAGCAGGGCAATGGCAGCAACGGTGACTGCGACCAGCGCCGCTCCCCAGGGCCCCTCGGGTGGTTCTGTATGTTCTGGACTTCCTAGAGGAATCGTGCCACAATTTGCAGGGAGTTTGCAAGCGGAGCAGCGCCCCTTCCACACCTGTAGGCTTGAGCTCTCTTTTTGCATCCGCAGGTATTACAGCCTCGGCTTAAAGGAGCCTAAAGACAGTATGGCCTGCAGTATATTTTATGGTTTTAACATGCTTATGTACGGTGTGGCCTTTTTTAAAATCCCTGTCAATGTATAAAGATTATAGGTGTTCATGTACGCTATACTTTACAAAAAGAAAATCAATTTTTCATTCCTCTGCAGCAGCTTGCAATACAACTGGAATATTACCTGAACCAAGTAAACAGAATTATCTTCTAACCTGAATAAGAAAAATGTAGCAGAAAGTCTTTATCTCTCTATTTTCAACTTTTATTATCTGACTGTGATTTAAAAGAAAGAAGGGAGGAGAAGATGAGCCAAATGCAGAATTGTTATGAAAGAAGCCAAAAAGAGCCCCGTGAAAAGCCTGGGAAAGGTTCAGAATTGAAATGATTTTCAGTTTAAATTACTTTTGCAGGACTGGAATGTGGCAGTCAGGAAGTTTCCATGAAAAGTCCATTCTTTTTTTTTTTTTTTAAACTTTTTTTTTTTTTTCCCCTTTGTCGGTTTGCGTTTGTGTGAATTGTCTATGGCCCAGCCTGAAAAATACCTGTCTTAAATGTTCGTCCCCGTGTATCTGTTCCTGGAGCGGCTTCGCACACATGAAGAATTTCTCTTTTATAACCCTCTGTAAACATTACGTTGTTATTATCATCCTTGTATTACAGACACAAGTTTTTCAAGGTCCCATGAACAGTCCTGGGAGTCAGATGCTTGTCCCAGGCCGCTCTCCTCCCTGCGTACCGGCGGTGGGACCCTGTTTGTCACGTCTCACCTGCAGAACTCACCAAAGGGTTCCCACGCCTGCGGGTCCCTCCCTTGGTCGCAGCCGCGACATCCCGACCCGCGGCCGGGCTGGGCTGAGGGAGAAGGAGAGCGCAGCACAGAGCTCTGGGGGTTCCAGCTCGGGAGCTCCCTGCAGTGGGCAAAGGCAGCCCGGATTCAAAGATGCAGGTGTGAGGGTTCAGACCAGACCCCAAATTAAGCTTTTGGGCTTGAAAAAATCCATGCAGCTTTTCCAGCAACTGGTGTTTTGTCCCACAGCACAAGTGTATTTGTCTCATTACACCTTGTTTTCAACATTCAGCAGGACATCGTGCTCCCCGCTTCCCAGCCCTAAGTGCTTCTCAAAGGTGCTGCACCTCGCCGTGCCACCTCACCGTGCCACCTCCCTGTACCACCTCACCGTGCCACCTCACTGTACCACCTCGCCGTACCACCTCCCTGTACCACCTCGCCGTAACACCTTCCTGTACCACCTCACCGTACTACCTCACTGTACCACCTCCCTGTACCACCTCACCGTGCCACCTCCCTGTACCACCTCCCTGTACCACCTCGCCGTAACACCTTCCTGTACCACCTCACCGTACTACCTCCCTGTACCACCTCCCTGTACCACCTCACCGTGCCACCTCCCTGTACCACCTCGCCGTACCACCTCGCCGTAACACCTTCCTGTACCACCTCGCCGTGCCACCGGGTACCTCGTTGTCAAGGGGTGGCTACATCTCAGCGGGAGATAGAAGGAGAAGGACGACCCCACTTGTCACACAACAATACATGTTGGTGTTTGGAAGTAAGTACTTGGATTCTTTTTAGATTATATAGACTGTAATTACGGTATCAGAATTAATGGAACCGCACCAGTGTATGTCAGTGCAGTGCTTTACTCAGGAGATTTTCTGTATTACATCCGTATCGCACATATTTGAGGAATATTCATCCCCTGCAATAACACGACTGCCCAATTATCCAGTGCTGCATATGGAAACAACAAATGAAAATTCATTCCTGCTGTGCTCAGATGACTTTCACAGTTATGGTTTCTCTCCTTCTGAATGTGTAAGTAGAAATTACTTTAGGTTCTTTAAAATTTACATTATATAGTCTCTCTTACTTTACTCTCCCTTAGAAAATCCAATTATAGAATTTGACTTCATGAGCTTTAGTGAAGTCCACAGACTGATATATTCCTTAAAAAAAAAAAAAAAAGTGTGGTAAAAAAAAAAGTGTGGTTTCAATTTTTCAGCATATATCAGGGAAAAAAGAGAGATCATGCTGAATCTATACATAGGATATAATAGCAGTTCTGTTGCTTTCTATGTGGAGTGATACATGAAATTTTACGAAGAGGGAGAATGATGGTCATGCACGGTGTTCAGCAGCTATCCTGGATACTGCTCGCTCCTCTTAAACTTACGGACTCAGAAGTAACTAATGTCTGGTTTCTATAGCCAAAATTGCATCTCTTAATGCTTTCAATTTTTTGTCTTTGATACTTCCAGATTTGTCTTTAATTTAAGGATTTTAGAACATTATTGTTTTCTCTTCCTAAATTTTTAGATGATGTTTTCACCTCCTGGAGCTTTTATTGTTCCATCTTTTGTCTTGGAAGCAGCTCTGGATTGATGCGAAGATGATAATAGTTATGAAAAAAATAATTTTATTGAACCTCAGGTTATTTCTCCCTTGAAATAGTCTAGATAATTTTCTTTATTCTAAACTCTTTAATATGTTTCTTGAGTCAGCAGAAGTTTATTGTGTGAACTTATTAGCTGCCAGTGATCTTCCCTGGAAAATGGATAGCATCTGTTTTTTGGTAAGACTGATCTTGTCTTGTTTTTTAAAGACACCATCTGCTTTCCAGTGCTCCAAAGGGGACTGTGATGTCCAGCGGGATTTTTATCATATGTTTGCCTCCTTTTCTGAACATCTGAATACTTTAGAGAGCAGCTAAAGGCATAATTCTTCCTCCTAAACAGAATACTTCTTTATATATTAAAATCACATGGTAGTATTTTCAGCAAATTGAGGTTGAAGTTGTAAAATGCTGCTTATAAATGTTACAATTCCATGTATAATAATGGATATTTAGTGTATACTCATCAAAAGAAATTTTTAGTACAGAGTCATGGCAAATACATTAAATTAGGCAAACAACTAACCCATTTTCTGAAACGGGAGTTTTGGATTTGGTCCACTGAAAGTTGCCCACCAAAATGCTCTCAGAAATGCCTTTTAGTATCATCAGTCACATCTACATTTTAAAAAGAACAAACAAGATCTAGCTTAATTCAACTGTGAATTCTATTGACCTGATTGAGCAACTTCTGCTCCTGTGAAAATTCGTTACTTGCATGCTAATTACAATGAAACCCTTTCGTCAGGATCATGACAGGGTACGGGTGAGGATTCAACTGACATTTTATTTCCTTGAAGTCCAACTAACGTCCCAATCCCTTTCAGCCAACAGCAGTAAAGCACATGCTCAAATTTAAGCATGTGCTTTAATATTTTGTTGAATTAGAAATTTGGCAACTAGCGGGATACTAATGCAAGTAGAATCATATAGGTGCTTAAGGCTAGAAAAGTCTGAACCACAGAAGTAATAGAGAAGTAAAATATAATTACTTCCCTCATCTGAGCTCATGTTCTGTGTTTCCGAACCAAAACATGAAGACTGTTTCACTTGCCGCTACTAAAAATATTATTTCTATCCATGTTGTGTAAAGTCCTTTACCATGATTCCTGCTTTAATGCAGCATTTTGCTGTGGAAGATCTGAAGCAGTGGCTAAAGCACGTGAGTGGATTTTTGGCATGGCTGTTTCCTTAACTAGGCTCATAAATTTACTAGACCGTTCTCATGTAATTTTCCTTTGTTTTCCTCTACGTTCAACATGTGCCAGATGTCATTTCCAGACGGATTTTTTTGTGCGCGTGAAAGATGCACAACATGAGGGACAGCCAAGAAAATGCATTAACGGATGCAACTTTATTGATGAGTAGCAGCGTCTGGTGTTCGATGGCATCAGGCCGCATTCCCCATGGATAATCGCAGGAAACGCCACCCCGGCCCCATCTGTTCACGGTGAGGAGGTTTTACAAAAATAGGGAAGCCACACACCTGCTTTGGTTTATGACACTCCCTATACCATACCATATGTAACGTGCTGCTTTCCGTACAGTGCGTATATGTGAATATACTATACGGTCTACTGAGTGTTTGACCTTCTTCTTGCCGTACACATTGCACGTCGTTGTAACCTTCCCCACTTGGTGTAGGCAGATGCACACGCTTGTACAGAAGGTGTTAAACACACATGCCTTCATACTAAGTTATAAAGAAAATACAGTATTTTGCAGCATACCTTAAAATCACATTGTCCCTGAATAACGACTGTTCCAGGGAAACAAGATATCATAGAACACTTAATTCCTCCTTGTTGGATAGAATGGAATTGTATCAGAACACTCAATTCAAACGTGACCATGATACAATGGATTTTAAGCCCTGTTTCACCCGCTGTGAATAAAGGAGATTATTCCTATTAAGGTATGACTTCATCGCATAATGTCAATAAGTGTTGTTTGGGCCTTATTTTTTACTACAGGTGTTAAGCAGGCGATTAAGAAGTTAAGCAGGATATATACCTGTTTAGTGACATCCTGTCAACAAGTGCTAGAGAACACAGAGATCCTGGCTGAATACTGTTCCTTTTAACTTTTCAGGTCATGCCACTCCTGTCTGTCAGACAAATACAATAGGAATTACTCAATTTAACACCATTTCAGCTCTAATTGAATTCCATTTGCTAAATCCTGAATAAATACATTACAACCGCTGCCTCGGTCAAACAGAGAGAAATAGCCATCTTTTAATGACTCCCCTGTGGATTTAATGTCTATTCTATCTGTTAGAATAATGATTCCTACATCACTGGAATATATTTAAAGGATAATAGTTATTTAAACATGCCAAGTCTTTATGCAGCAGATAAGTATTTTTAATTTGCATTTATGAAATCAAAAGGAGGGCTAGAATAACTAGTTACCAATTTGTCTGTTTTCTAAAGTGTCTTGGAACCAGAGCAAAGGTACAAGATTATGAAAGGGTTTTATGTTTGCTTTTATTATCAACCTTAGGTGGGAAAAGGGGATCCTATCGAGGATGGGATTCACGTCACCAAGTATAACTACCATGGAAATGCACCCCTGGCTCATCGACCCCGTAGTCTTCTGGAGAAAGGAGACCACGTGCCCGGGATTCATCTTTTTGGACAGCAGATATATGGAATGACTCCATAAAAGTGATCTGAGGAGGATTGAATTCAAAGGTATATTCTCCATTATAGGGATCTGAAATTAGGTGAGATGGATCCCACTTAAGACCATAAGTAAGAAGTTCGTTTGTTGAAATTAGGAGGCTGACCCTGAAAAGAAAGTAAGTGCCTTACAAGGTATAAATTTAAGGGAAAGGAGGGAGTGAAGTTGTCTCACTTGAAAAGAAACAAACCCAACCAAATATTGGAATCTTTCCTTTGTTCCAGACCAGTTGAATATTTCAACTCCAAGTACCACCAATTTTTTTTCTTTCTTTTCCTAAGAGATATGAATCTTTGTTGCTGCTGATGTCACTCGTAGACCAGTGGTGAGGCATTCACCTGGAACATGGAGGCTGCACTTCAAAATCCTGCTCGGAGCCAAGCAGAAGGAAGGCTTCAGCCCACCAGTCCCTGTGTTGAGCTGAATGTTGTTACCGAGCCATGGCAGGCATGCAGCCTTCTCTGCCTCAGTAGCTTTGTGAATGGTCACCCAAGTCTCCCTTTTTTTTTAATCGGCCCAACTTATTTGCCAAATTTGACTCAAAATGCTGAATAATTTCAGTTCTAATTAACTTTTTCTGAATAAACTATTCACAGCCTCCCACTCGCTCTGCCTCCAAAATTCCATCTTTAGCACAGATCTTGTGAAACAATGTAGATCATGAGAAAGAGAGAATCTAATATAAATCATGTACTTTGCAGAACTTCTTTTAAATATAATGTTTTAAGCATAACTGCCTTAAAAACATATCAAAGCTAGATGATTTTTTAGGGCCATGTTCCAATTAAATCCATTGAAGCTTGAGTTAGAGGTTACAGGTTGAAGATTTGTACAGGACTTGAATGACTCTCGCTACAGAAGTGGATTTCATCTCTTTGAACAAACATGGTCTAATCTGTGGTTAAGGCACCACACGGGAGAGACGCCGGTTCTTGCCGTGCAGCAGGGTTTCTGTGCGAGCCCTGCTCCCTTAACCTCTCCCACCCAATTAGCCAACTGATGATATTTGTGTCTTGGTAGCAACGTTTTTAAGAGGAAGCTCTTTGCCCTTTCTGGCAAGGCAGAGAGTAGCTCTCAACAATGAAGAGTTCAGAGACTCATGTCATGTTTTGTCTCAGAAAGTTGCCTCCAATGTTAAATGAGTAGAATGAACGCTGAAATTGAGAGTGTTCCCTTATCAACCAGAGCAGAGAGATGAAGAGGTACCTCTCCTGCTACGTCCAAGCACACTTTTTCTTCTCCACCACTCCCTCTTTTTCTGTGTTACTTTCCAGATGCTCAAAAATTCCTTTGATTTTTATCTTACCCTGAAGAATTTTTAATGTTTTACTCATGTCCTGAATGCAGATCACTAGAATGTAATTCGCTCAGAAATTAGCTAAAATGTAGCTATGGCAAAAGTATAATGTAGCAGAAAATAGATTTTATGAGTTTAAGATAATGTTTGATCTGTTGTGGGCAATTTATTCTGTTTTGGTGTTCCTGCTCAGTCCTTCCAAGATAAAAGTTTGAAGGTATGCAGGGGGCTGAGTGGCTCCTGCTTTCTTTGCCTGCGGACAGCGTGCTCACAACTCTTTCTCCGCTTCCAAGGAAGAGTTGTTTTAAAATATATTCACAACTGTGTTGCAGAAAGTTATATTTTTCTTATCATAGCTATCAGTAAATATGTACCCTGTGGTGCATTGTCACTAAGGTAATCCGCCACGGGTGATGAAAACATATTGAGTTTGGGACTTTTAACCGGTAAAGGAATGCAGCAAGGAGGTGTTATTTCTAAGTGTGAGTTGAATGAATGGATGAGATACGGAGCCACTGATGATTGCCAAGACACCAGAACGCTTATTCATTGCTGAAACTAACTTTTGCTGATTTTGCCATCCCCAGGGACTGTCTTCATGCTTCCCACACACCCCCTTGGCCTTCTCCGTATGTTGGTAGCCACTTCCCCCGTAACCCGGTCTGACTCGCAGCCCCGTGGCTGTTTTCGAGGCCGCACCAGCAGCGGTGTGTTCAACTCCCCGTTGATAGCATGGTGCCTTTGCGGAATTCACAGGGGTCACATTACTTGTTGTTACCCTTAAGGTGATACTTCTTGCCTTTAGGTTTAATATTAAGTGGGCTGATGACAGAATAAGTCGTTTTCCCCCCCTTTAGCTATTTTGGTATACTTATGAATCACCTTACAAAATGTTACAAACAGCCCACTGCAAGATAAAAGATCAGGAACTGCCAGCTTCTATATCTCTGTGCAGCAATTTTGCTTCTTCAAGAATTAAACATTGAATGAAATATTTAGGCTCATCTGGCCATGCTACCTGACCTTTTAAATATTATGGCTGAATGCTGACAATGTATTTTTGACGAACTGTCAAGAGATAGCATGTGGGCAGGTGTTCAGGGGATCCCCTTCAAGGATGTCTCGTTTTCTTTCTTGTATTCCTAGACTTTAAAAATCAGTGAGAATGATTTGAAGAGGTGGTTAGTTGTGATGATAGGATGACCTATGTTAGGTTCCATTTTCTATCATTTTGTTTTATTCTTTTCATTTCCCCCCTTCTTTATCCCTTCCATTTTATTTTCCTTCTCCTCTCCTCTCCTCTCCTCTTCTCTCTTCTCTTCTCTTCTCTTCGCTTCTCTTCGCTTCTCTTCGCTTCTCTTCGCTTCTCTTCGCTTCTCTTCGCTTCTCTTCGCTTCTCTTCGCTTCTCTTCGCTTCTCTTCGCTTCTCTTCGCTTCTCTTCGCTTCTCTTCGCTTCTCTTCGCTTCTCTTCGCTTCTCTTCGCTTCTCTTCGCTTCTCTTCGCTTCTCTTCGCTTCTCTTCGCTTCTCTTCGCTTCTCTTCGCTTCTCTTCGCTTCTCTTCGCTTCTCTTCGCTTCTCTTCGCTTCTCTTCGCTTCTCTTCGCTTCTCTTCGCTTCTCTTCGCTTCTCTTCGCTTCTCTTCGCTTCTCTTCGCTTCTCTTCTCTTCTCTTCTCTCTCCTTTTTCTTTTCTCAGGGTGACCTTCAACTAATCTAATCTATGTAGATAAAAACCCCCATCTTCTACCTAATGAAAAGATAAGATAAACCCACACAGATTTGAGGTGTATGATACACTGTTATGTGCTTACAAACCAAAATGTATTGGCAGCAGCCCAAAAGTGTCTTAGAAGATACACAGAAATAAGATAGACAGGTAGAAACAATTATTGATCAAGACCTTTTGTACTAGGAGCTAAAGTTAATAACATTTTATATCAAAATCAAGTGTGGATCCTCAGGGTGAGAGATGTATTCTGAAAATGTTTACTCACACTTTGCCATGCACAGGCTTGTAGGGAAGCCATTCAAACTCAGTAGCATGGGAGAAGAAAAATGGAAGATCACAAAAACTTTGGAAATCTAAGTGCTAATCAATCATTATTTGTTCTTTTTTTAAGTTAATGTGGCCACATGTGGCCAAATACAACTAGATTGGATTTTTATTTTTTTTAATTTAAAATTTCTTGGTACACAGATCAACCATTTCAGGAAACAACAATCATATTACTATACTTGCGATATACATTTTAGTTATGCTGTTTAATTAACGAGAGCAAATGTAGTGTGTGCTTACAGTGTAAAATGAAGACTCTCAGTTAAGAACGGGTTAGGAAAACAATGTGTAAAGCGAGCATTTTGCAGAACAGAGCTGTGTTTCAGTTGTATCCAGAGCTATTGCAGCCACATCTGCAGGTCTGGAGAGTTGCGAGCGTACTTGGCCAGTTGGTGCATTTTGTGATCCATTTTGAGTACGCGGTTGGAATAACTACATGTGAAAGCCAGGAGTCTGAGTACCTGGCTGTCTTGAACAGCCGTGTCCAGTCTTCTACTGTTTGTGGGCAAAGGAAGCTTAAGAATTTATTTGAGACAAATATTCTGTCTCTTCTGTGGCCAGACATGACAGAAGACGCAATAAACCGTCCTTAGGGATTACCTCGAATGGGGAGCAAACCCTTACAGGAATGGCGCCTGTCTATCTGGCTTTGCTTCCCACGGCCTGAGCACTGAAGATCCACCAGCATTAAGGGCAGGAAGATGAGGCAGGTGTAAAGAGGATGGCCCAGGCGACGCCGTGATGCTCATACTAAACGCAGCATTAGCTTGCGGCGAGGCAGGGACACGAACTGGGGAGACTCCAAAGGTTCCCTCTTGTTGCCGAGTGCAGCATAACCTGGATGCAGAAGAGAATCTGGTTCGCTGAAGATACCATGCTGTAAGAGTGGCTAAGGGAAGGGTTCACCATGAATATTTTGGGTCTATTCTCTGCCAAGTAAAATAACTTGGCTCCAAATTGAGACAAGTGTGAACAAGGAAAAAACCCAACTCTACTGGCTGCATTTACACATTGACACATTGAACCAAGCTAACAATCCTCCTGGTTTAGGGGTTAGGAATTGTCTGTAACTCTGAACTTACATGTTCACAGTAGGAGGTTTGAAAACAATTTCCAAAGGTTGCTCTCCGTCGCTTGCTGCTTGAAGGTATCTTTGCGCGTCTGCAGGGATTCTCACTCACGTCAAATTACTGAACTCTGTGTCTTCCTCTGGGTCTGACCAGCTGCAGTCACGTTGTTCCCCTATGGACAGGTACCCCACAACGTTCCTTTAATGTACGGTTATGACTGGGCTGGGTTTTTTCAAAGAGAATTATTTTTTTCTTTCCATTTCTTACCCTGCAAAAACATGTGTATAATATTTTATTCTCTTTCTTCTTGCAAGCTTTGCTAATTATGCTACAAGTAAAGGCCTTACTCTTTTCTTTCTGTTACGTTTGAAAAAGGATGCTTAAAGCTGGCGCGATACCTTTAGGAAAGATTTCTGGCAGAAGAAATTTCTATTCTCCCAACAACACTCAAGGCTAAGTTTGTTTTGATTGAACACTCTTCAAATGGCGAGGGGGCTGCCTTTATATAAAAGAATAGCTTTCCTTCGAAGGAAAAATTATATCTAAAGTCTCTCTCATACTTTAGAAGTTTTCTCTGACACTATAAAGACTATTTCTTGTTTCAGAACAAAAAAGGAAATGAAGACGTTCTCAGTTTCCCAGGTGTCTGATCTGCATAACTGAAAACTGACAAATGGGCATTGGTGAAAAATCCAGAAGCATCTAAGCAAAATAGGATCTTACCTCTTGTGGCAAATTAGGAGAAAGTGGATTAGTAAGTCATATGCACTTGCAAAACCTGCTTTTTACTTTTTTCCTCTGTAACCCTCCACACAATTGGTGATTGTACTGCCCTTCGTTTCCTAAAAGGCACTTAAAAAATAAATTAATATCAGGTCTCACATGAGCTTTGAAAGGCCCTGAAAATGCCATGAATCTCCCCAAGCAGGGCAGTGTTCAGTCTTCCAAAAGGGTCCAAAACACTATGGTGAGCCATAGTTAAAACTCATCATCATTTCCGATTTAATAGCCACATTTTTCATATCAGGGATGCACCTTTTGGTCTTTGGAATTGTGAAGAATCTTTCTGGCGTTTCACCTCTCCCGCATCACTTCTGAGTGTGAATTCTTCCTCGCCTCGTCAGGCGATGGAAATGTGTCTTCAGCACCTTTGAGCACCCTGAGCTGCCCCACAGAACGCAGCCCGGACCGTCTCGTCTTTGGAAGGTCACTTGTGGACGGAGGTATTTGGCTGTCTGATTCCAGGTCGCTATTGTACTAACAACATCCCTTCCTTCATTTACAGGTGGGAATGCGGCATCCGCGCTTCCAGTGTTTTGTGTGAACAACGTCCTCTGGGCTAAGCAAGAGACCAGAAGGTAGGAAAGGAGCAGAGCGACGCTGCGGGAGAACCCTCTTCTGCTCAGCAGTTACCAAAGAGGATTTCCTCCTGCTACTGCCCTTCCAGGGAGCAGAGCTAATTGTGGTAGGATCCTCCAACGATGTCCTGCAGGAACGGAGGCAATAAACTCCCCATGAAAAGGTGGTCCTGTGCCTTTAGGTCTCGGGGGCGCTGTCTTCAGGTTTCGTATGTGCTTTTACCAACTTAACGGGCGCTGCTCCCTTTTACGTAGGTAAGTAACATGAAAGTCTCAGACTTTAACTTCTTTTTCCACTATAAGGCTTTTACACGAGATGAGATGGGACAAGCTGACTTATCACCTTAGGTATTAAAAAAAAAAAAAATTTGCCTACGTGCTTGCTGAATTTGCATGTGTGTCTGAACATCTGAGCTAACGTGCATTAGAGATACACACTGCTGCTTGTCCTCGGCACCTTGGTAAGACGGGATGCTGAAAGAGGCTCCCTAGCCATGAGTTTCTAGTAAGGATTTGTCATGAAGCTGTGGCAATTACTGAAATGACTGTGCATTTGCTCTATTGATTGTTGGCCCACCAAAATAAAATTACATTTGGCTTCAGATAATTCATTTTCTGTACCTGAATATCAGTTTGCTCTCTGCTGAGACCTACCAGCAAAAAAATACAGGTAGTGGGCTAAATGTTAACGTTTTTCTTCTGATTCTGAAAGTATCTCATTATAGGAAAAAAAAAAAAAAGATGGTGAGATACGGACAGGTAAATGCCGTTTCGCGTTTGTATCTTGTAAGTTCTATTTCTGGGGGTCAGGCTGCTTACAGGCACCACCGAAGTGACGGGAGGAGCGGTGTGTCTGGAACAGTCCTGACGTGCCCGTGAGCCGGACGGGAGGGGAAAGGGCTGACAGCAGCCGAAGGTGGGCTGAAAGGATGCGCGGGCAGCGGGATGAGGCCGTCTCCTGCGCACTGCCCTGAGCCACCGACTCCCTGGCGCGCGTCGCTGCTGCCGAGCAATGTAGCACTAACAGTTTAGGAGGCCGGGAACCTTCAGGGGCGCAATTTTGTCCAAGATGCTTCTCCCCATTGCCCGCGGTTTTCCTGCGCGTTCCCTACGCATCTATTTCTTGAAAGCGGGTGCAAATCCTCAGCATTATTAACTGCACATATGCAGTGAGGTTCGCTGCTGAAAATCGGGCTCTGTGTCCATCAGCTGGTGGCACAAAGGGCGCACCGTTTAACCTTGGTTGTGGCTTGTGCAGAAAACTTTAAGTGTTCCTTGTCCAGAGACGATACCGCGGGTTGGCAAATGCAGACTGACCTGAACCAGTCATTGTAAAAGGAAACTGTAAACACAGTCTGTAAGTTTGGTAAATGTGCTGATACCGTTAGTGCTTCTAGTACAGCAGATTTTTTGAACTGTGGCATATCTGAATCCCAGAGCGTACAGTAGTTAGCATTAAAGGAAACCCACCGCTGCTGCCTGATCCGTGGATCCAGCCATCACAAAACGCTGCGCATTAACACACGGAAGGGTTACGTTGGAGATGGTGAGGAACGGAGTGTTGGGTTCTTCTTCATCCTGTGGCTTTTTAGTACCAGTTTAACCCTCCCCGAATCAGACCAGCTTCCATTCCCCTTTGCACACCCTCTCTGGCGTAACGCTGAACGCTTCCCCGACTCTTTGCAGATGGTTATAGCGCAACCGTGTCGTTACACCAAGAGATGCGCATGGCTCGTCATACAGAGTTGTAGACATTTAACAAGTTCAAACTATTTTCCCTTGAGGTTAATATAATGATTCCTGTTGATTTCAGTGAGCGTTGGACAGGGCCCTTAGTGCAGCTTTTCCCCATATGTTTTAAAACGAACGTTTCTTGCCAATATTTTCAGGTTTATTGTAGCTTCCTTCTGCCTCAGGCAAGGAAAAACAACAGGACACAATGACAGCACATTATTGGAAGTAGCATGATAAATTCTAAATAGATATAATTAGCATGTGACCCAAAAGAGACCTGCATATAATTAATATTGAAATATGGTGCACGCATTATATAGGAAAACATATTGTGTATTCAGAGCGGAATGTTTGGAGAACGGAGGCCTGTCTGTAAATGGCTTGTCATTTTTTCATTTAAATCGGAATTGAAATTTCTGCACTTGAAGAAATACAGAACGATCATTAAAAATACTTGGACTTTAGAAATGACACCACCTGCTTCCTTTTCCTCTTTTTTATTGTGACAGTGTGAACAAATCCTTAAATCTTCAACTGGGGAAATGTGCACTAATGGGGAAACAGACCTCTGAGGAGCCGGCAGACTGACAAGCTGTTCGGGAGCATGAGGCTTTTCAGCAAATAACATTCACTTCTCTAGTAGGTTTTGGTAGATTATGTCATCTCAGGGAGTCCAGACTTATTCGAATCTGGCAGTGAATGAATAACAGATACATAATGAGCATCCACGGAAAAGGGAAGAACATCTCAGATATAAGGTGAAGATGAAGAGGGGTAGAGCCACCAGTGAGCGGGGGATGTGTTGCCTTCGGAGTGACATTCAGTTCGTATCACACAGCAGCTCATTACACAGGCTGTTTATACCTGAGGGAAACAAATATAAAAGTTCCTCCTTTATATTTCACATTAAATGCAAAGAGTTCAAGGGAACGGAAAGGCTTCATTATGGAATCTGATACCACCCTTTGTATTTTGCTGGGTCCTATTTTAAGTAAACTGAATCATTTTATTGGGTTTTTTAAAGACTTTATATCAAATATTTAATTAACATTTATTCTGCAACTTTGGAAGCTGAAGCTTTGGATCCAGGATATAATTTTATATCAGAAGGAATAAATATAAAACAGATGTTAAGCAGAGGCAATAAATTTCATCTTAATTGTAACTCTAGAGATGACTTTCTCACCAAAACACAATTTTTTCTCTCTGTAGCTTTAATTCTCAGCTCTGTAATTGACACAGGGCACCGGCCAGCTATATTTTTGGTTATATTAGTTGTTCCAGCTGTATTTTTGCACTAAGTTAAATGCAAGTTCGCAGTCCCATTTTCAAGTAGCGGTCCTCACCAACAGACTGCGTCATGGATCGGTGGTTACAAATTCAGCATTTTGGAAGCTGTGGCAATTGTGATGAGGTTGTTGCTACGGGAGGTAGCTGACAGTTTTGTCCTTAAAATCTCATGTGTGTGGCTGTGCAAGAGGCTCGGGGCTGGCTGCAGGCAGGCTCTCTTGCCTTGCGTCCTTGCTGGATTTCCGTAGTTGAGGGACGCTGGATGTGAAGTGGAGCCGACCGGTCGCGCCGGGAGGACGTCCTGGCTGCAGAGGGAACGCGGCGGAAGCCCCGCGTGTTGCACGAGTTGCTGCTTGGGCTGGCGCATCTCTGGGCTTGGAATTTGCCTGGGATGAAATCCAGCTTTCCAATGGGCGTTCATTAAAGACAGCGTAACAATGCGTACAGAAATGGCAGGATTGGACCTAATAGTTTGTTTCGCCGTGTTTCATGCGTTCTCAATGTTTTCTTCAATTAATAATTATTCCGTATTATTCTTTCCCTTTGCTAAATAGTTGTTTAATATTATGGTTGAAAACAATGAAACTCTTCCCTTACTGTGATTTTCAGCCAATTAGTTCTGGGCAATGGGTTGCCCATGAAAACTCCTAACATGTCTCACGGCCAGAAGAAATAAAAAAATTAGGCAAACTGAGGTTATTGTTGAGCAAATTATAGACTTCTGCACACTGTTGCTCCGTATCGTTGCCTCTTGGCAAGCAAAGCTTTGGATGGCTGTCCCAGAGTACAGCTGAACTGTCTCATGTCTGTTTTATTGATGTTTAGTGCTTTTAGAATGAACCTGGTACAGACTCAAAGACTGCAGAAGAGGTTACAAACAGATCTAGGGAAAAAAAATGGAAAGCGAGAAAGGTTCATTGTGCCGGTCACAATGATAATTGAACTTATCTCAAAATGTTTATTAATTGAGTATTCAAGCTGCTTGAATCTCCACATTTTCATGCTTTTCATTATATGAAAATTGTATGACAAAAAAGCCAATTTTTTTTAATTGATGCCGAATGTTGTATTAGCTTTATTTCCAGGACTGCCCTGTTATTATTCAGTGCTGAAGCAAACAGTCCATCTTTGGTATACGATGCTCAATATGGGCCTTCAGAGCTCCCGAAGACAGGAGGTTAATCCACGAAGCGCAATGTTTCCTGGGCCGGTGTCTCAGCCACAGCGCAACCGCCGCGCAGTTATTTATGATGCTTTGATGAGCGATGGAGCAAAGAAAATTACATTTCAATCCAATCATACTGAAATCAATGGAGACATTAAACTGGGCTACTGAACTGGATGATTGGAGCGGACCGTTCCTGAAGACCACCGAGCTTCTGGCAATAGTCTGTTCTTAATTCCAAAAAATGTGTGGCTACTGCAGATGGCCTACAAAATGTGTTGGTGAGCTAAAAGGACAGGGGCCTCTTGGCTCTCTGTTTCCTCTAGCCATTCTCCAGTGAATAGTCCATTCACTTTCCTCCTTTTGTTGCTAAATAGTAAGCTCCAAATAAGGATCTCTGTGAGTCAATACTGCAAGTGTTTTTATTTTACCCTTTTCAAACAGTGAATATTATTTTTAAGTTGTTACAAGGTATAGTTGTATACAAAATAATGCTTCTGATGGTAAAATTGCCAGTTACACGTAGTCATTCCTTCATTGACTGTCAGACCTGTCATGTTGCAGAAAGGTAGGTCAGCTGAATTGGTTATTAATGGATCTATTCAAAAATAAGCATTTGAGGTCTGTTTCCACAAAAGAAGGACTGGCTGCATCATTTGTCTGTGGGAAGTGAGTAATGTCTTTATCCTTTTTAGCCGATTAATAAACTGTGATCCCTAGAACAGTAATTTCAGGATCATGCCATTATTTGCTAATTCTTCATTTCTTCATTTCTTAAGAAAATATTAAAATTGCACTTGGCCACAGCAGGACGGGCCCATGCATCATTGAAGAAACCAGTAATTTATGATGCCTTTGGAACTCTATATTAACATTCCAGGCTGTAATGAAGTTTCATATCGAACAAGGTCAGGCCTGATTGTATGATTAAATAATTTGAAAATGTTATTAAAAGTTTGCATTTCTCTCCAGATTTCCAGCCTGACTGTTTTACTTTGGGGCACTCCATTAATCAAACCCACATTGGCTCTGTTGGGTCGTGTTCGTTCCACCGCCTCTTCCTGCAGACGCGTAGCAATGAGGTTCAACAAGCCACAGAGGGCTTACAAAGTTTTCACAACCGGTTGGTTTTTTTCTTTTTCTTCAGACCTGGAAATTAGATCCCCATCAGCTGTGGTGGCCAGGTCTTCTTCATGCGTGGGCCATCACGCTAAGCTAATGACTTCAACCTCAACCAGGTATCCATATCCTTTGAAGAGTCATTCTTCCGCTATGCTTCCAATTAATCTTCTGCTTTTGCCAAGCTCTCGAGGCACAGAGCTGCGTACCTGGCACACGTCGGTACCTCCAGCCCTCCTTGCTCCCGTCCTGGCAGCGTCTGGTCCTCCAGAATGTGATGGCTTTATCCTGCCGCCACCTCGCTCGCCCACGTGCACACGGAGCTGAGATTCCTCTGGCCGTCCGGGGCAGAGGGGCTGGTTTAACTCCAGTCTCCTCAATCTCTTGCTTGAACCTAATCGGTGTTTTGGGAGATGTATAGAAACGTTTTGCATGTTAACGAAGTGCTGCTTGGTAATGGATGACGCCTACAAGGAGGGGCTTTTAGCACAGGAGTAACTCAGTGGGCTTTTTTTCCTGCGATTTGGACATCAGTCTCCACAGCCCCTTAAACATAAACCGGGGTACAATACATTAATATTTTATGTACTTTTAATTGAATAGGACTGTTACTGAGTTTGCTGTTTGCAACCCCCCATTAATATCCACATTTCTCATGTGGAAATCTGTGAAACTGAATCCCTCCTGCAAAATTACACTGAAGTATCTTTCATCCTGCTACTTAGCGAGGACCTTTGGTCCTCGTTTCTCACCTCTTTTTCTCAGCTATAGCACTTGTCAGTTTGTATTATGCATACTTGTAAATAACAGAAAATGAAAAAGGATATTATCCAGGTAGAAGGTCATGGAAGTTTTACAATGTGGACTTTGAATAATCCCAAATGATAATTGCAGTGTTAAATTCAGTGCGTGTGTATAAAAGTATCTATGTGTTACATATATTTTTACATATATGTATTTATATGCAAGTGTACAGCTATAAAACATCGTAAACATTTCCTTTTCCAGTAGGAGCTAAGCTCCAACACCGGAAGATATAGCAGGAATTTCACCATTGATATCAACGGTGTTGGATCACGCCAAGAGAGTAAAATACAAACCAACTGTCGTGGACGTTTTGCTCCCTGGAATAACTTTCTTACGTCTCGGTGGCAGAGCACCTAATGAGGAAAGAGATCCTCAAGTGAACACTACTGTCCCAGCCAGCCCTGCCAGCGAGAGGAAGGACGGGAAGGCTGCGTGAAAAAAATAGAGCAGCTCTGACTTTTCCCAGAAAGCTTATCAAGGGGAAAAAAAAACCAACCAAAAAACCTTCAGCGCTGGTATTTTTGCACTACATATTCAGCATTCACAACAAACTCATAATGCCAAAACCCGCGGACTGAAATCTGAATGAAGTGAAATGTGGAGCTTTGAAAGCCGAGCGGCCGGTTCCCTGCCTGGTTCTCCTCGCTTTGTAAAGGTAAGGAGGGGAAACCTGAGCAATCAGAGCCGGATTCCTCTGGCGTAATTGAATTTCCGATGCCTTTAATCCCCCTACCAATGGTCTAGCGCGTACAAAGCGTGTCAGGAGCAGAGGGGATGCCTGGAGAGTTGAGCCATCCGGAGCCAAGAGCACGGTTCCAGGTGCTGCGACCGGGAGCAGGCGTCCAGCTGCTGCCGCTGTCAGCGCAGCCGGCGTCCTCTGTCCCCAGGTCCCCGGGAGCACACCGGGGGTGTGACGCTCCCGACGCAGCCGAGCTGGATCTGCTGCAGTTCTGGATCTGCACGTTTTGTTCTCCTTTCAACACTCTGAACTGTAAAATAATAAATGTGTGTTTGCAGACTGTTATCTGTGGGCCTTGCCAGAGATATGTCATCTGATTATGCATGTAGGTAGCATTTAACATAATCTGCCCTGACACATTCATAAGATAAGACAAAAATAATATTTTATCACCATGCAGTAACAGCCTCTTATCAAACTCCAAAGTCTTAATTAGGGATTTCTCTCCAGGCCCCCATTTGTCTGATGACCATATAAATGTCTAACGTGGATAAATAATATAGTCCATACTGCATGATAGTATACAGCAATTTAAAGCCCTAGGCAGGGAGCCCAACAGAAACATTTCCCTTTTATATTGCTAGGAATTCAGCTAAATATGTGCATCTAGAACTTCCTCGAACGATATTGATTCTACTTTTAAACTTCTTTACAGTCTCTGTGAGGGAAGGCTGTTGTCTCCATTCTTCATAAACTGAGAGATGAAAGGATATTGGGTTGGTTATGATACTTGGCATAAATGACATTTTATATTTGATTTCAGATTTTAATCAATATTTGGTCTGTAGTTTGCATATTAATATACATATCAGATGTACACATTCTACAGTGGGAAAACCTACCCAGCGCTTCATTTATATTCCAAATCTATTATCCCTATTTTTCTTAGCAAAAGTCTTCTTGCAAATTTAAACTGGAGCTTTTGAGTTCCTTATCCATTTCTGTAGGAATTATGTCTACTATTTAAACAAGTTTTTAGTGAACGAGGCAAACACTGAGAAGTAATATCTTAGTCTCTAAGTAATACAAAGCGATGTTTCCAGAATTTTCCCTCCATTGTTCTTTAAATATAAATAGTTGTATTTGGTTTCTTCAAGTAATTGTGAAAGACAAACCATTCCTGAAGGTGTCCACAGTCTAATGCAGGAGTGTGCGACTCCTGTCTCCGAAATGAAGAGATTCAGGAAGTAACTTGAACCTCCCTGCAGGTCCAGCCAGGAACAAGGTGGATCAGCCACGTGGGAAAGAATTTTAGATTAATTTCCTGGTAGGAGGAATAGGTGGGACTGTCGTTTTGGAACATCTCCGCGTTTCCTCCGGGGGCAGTGGGAGCCGTGTCTGCCCCAGGCTGTGCGCAGCCACGACCAAGCTCCAGAAGGCAGAATCGGACATTGTCACTCCTTGAACATCCCGTATTCAGAGGTGGTGATGTCAGGAACCAGCGGTAATTCTATGTAGGAAGATCCGAGGCCAAATTTACAGGCAACAGAATATAAAGAAAATTAATACCAGCAAGTCAATAACAATTTGAAACTCGGCTGAAGAACTGACGTCACTGCTAGTGAATTTGTGGTATCTGCTTAGAGAGGTAAGAGCAAGAGGTCATCAGCTCAGAAAGTTTGCCTGCTGTTGGATTTATTCCCATCAAAAGGCCTGAGAAGGAAAAAGAAGGAAGTACATGACCAGTAGGAAAAGCACAGAGACAAGCAAGATGGACTGATGCCACAACGCGGTGCTGGCCGTGGGAAATGAATTCTAACTCCCGGAGGACACGGTGACGGTCTGCATCGCAGGAAAGGCCCTACTGGTGCAATCCACTGGTCAGATCTTGGGAAACCTGGGGACGACTGCAGAGGCGCTGAGGATCTGCTCTATGTGATGGTGATACGTAATAGGATGTCTAAAAAATGTAAAGGAAACATTTCAGAAATTTTGAAATAATATTTAACTAATCCAGATACTTGATTCGGGTAAGTTTTTTGAGTTTTCATGTTTTCCCTTGTTTGGGATAGCTTATTACTTTAATATGTCAAAAGCTTAGGATGAATGGGGAGTGATTTCTAGGATTATCTAACATGCACCTGTTCGATCGTTGCTTTACGCAAATTCCTGATTTGCTAAAATTTCTGCTGGTGCATGGAAAAGAAGTAAATGCCAGTAGAATCATATTGTTTCTGGATCTGCGACTGACCTGGTTTGTGCCACTTTAACTCTGCATTTCTGCTGCTCTCTCCAGAGGCCATTTTGGACAGATACTCCTTCTTGTTCCGTGTTCCCATCTAGCCATTCTTGGAGGTCAGAAATTGTGCTATAGGATAAATAACTCATATACAATTACTTTGGGTGTTGCCATTTCCTCTAAAAATGAAGATAGTTCCTTCTTCTGTTAAAGTTTACTTATTTTTCACCTATTTTACTCATTTTTATCAGATTTTCTGGTATAAAACTGATTTACCTGTGATATTTATTTCTCTCCTGAGAAATTCACATCTGTCTCTAGCATCTGTCTCGAACTTCATTCAAAAACAGTGGTGGTGGGGAACATTAATTTTATGGATATATTTGTATCACTGCGTTTCTGTCAATAAATCATTTGTTATTTTCAAGAAGAACCTGCAGCCTCTACCTACCAATATTTTTCAGAAGCAGAGCTAATGCACGGCGGCTAAAAATAATCTCATGGAACAAAAATGAAAAATACAGAGAAGTCAATTTTGTGAGTTAACACTGGCATCTTCTGAATATTTTTACCAGAAAAGGACCAAAGAATCAGCAAAGCATCATCTTGTTTCAGCAAAATTTATAGTAGTAATCAGTTCCTGTACAGCTTTGATACCCTTTCGGCTTTTGACTCTTCATTTAAATCACTTCGCTGCGAATATTGTGAATAAACCAGCACACAAATGCAGTCCACAAAAGGCACTAATTCTCTCCCCAGAAGTTCCGCCTCTTTTTTTAAAGGCATTTTGCTCAGCAGAGCAGCTCATGCAGGCAGATACTCATCCGGTTTCAGCGTGAGGCGACGTTTTAGGGTCCTCTGATGTGATAAAAAATGCCGATTCCCGGATTGCGTCCGGGCCTGGCTGCAGACACGCCGTCGTCACGTGTGTCCGAATGCCCAGGGCTGGCTGAGCCCCGGCGTGAGCTGAGAAACGTGCCCACCCGCCAGGCGGGATCCCGGGACGTGAGTGCTCACTGCTCCATCCCTTCTCCACATCCCTCCTTCCTTTTCCAGGACAGACCAGTGGCAGAGCAGAGCCAAGGCATGAGCTGCTTCCCAGCCTGCGGTCAAACAGATTCCTCCTCCTTCCACAAAACGGGAGGAAAGCTTTGTGATTCCTGAGCTCCGTCCCTCCACTCCTGGCGGAGCGCGGCCCTGGCCGCCGATCCTGGCCCGGGGTGTTTCGCTGCGGCCACCACTGAGCCGAGGGTGGCAGAAGGTGCCAGCTTGCCCTCTCCTTCCAAACCCACATCCTATTTTTAAATTGCATCTTTTTTGGAGGGTGGGAGGGAGTAAATCTACATGTCGATATGTACTCCAGAAAGAACACGTTCTACTTTTTTTGTCAGCTGATGTAAAATAGGGCATCTGTTTTTAAAAGAAGACTACTAGTTCTGGAATAATTGCAAGTAGTAATTAAAACTGGGGAGGTTTTTTTCTTCAGTTTTATTCGGTAAATATGTCAGGATCCAACAGCCGTAAACTTGGAGAAAACCATACTAATAATTCAAAAGGAACAAAAATAAGCCAGACAAAGCTTTTAAAAAATTAGAATTGTTTTCTGTAATCCTCCACTTCAGATGCTGCATGCCAGCGCTCAATCCTTGGATTTCTTTAATCGTTTGGATTGGCCTGCTCTTCCTCCCGATTCAGCCAGTGCCGCAGAAGGATTAAATCAGCAGAATGGACACTTGTTAAGTGTCTACATCAGGCTAATCAGCTCGACAGTGCTCTGGTTTAGTCCTCCTCGGAAACGGTGCTCTCCGAAAGATGCTGTACTGTACACAGCACCACTTAGTGGCAGACGTCTACTTCAAATACTCCCTTCTGAAATCGAATCTGAGGAACTTTCTTCCAAGTCCAACCAAACCAAACCAAACCAAACCAAACCAAACCAAACCAAACCAAACCAAACCAAACCAAACCAAACCCTCCTGGCCCTTTTCCCTCCTCCTGCCTTTTCACATCCAGAGCTTCACGATGCCGCGGTGAGTTTGGCTCCGAGCAAAACGACCACAGCGCATCCCTTCCCAGGCTCTTTTCTTTGTGCGTGTTCCTCGTTCAACGGCGCCCACCAAGGCGGATGGGTGCCTTTGCCTGTGTAAGTGGCTGACTGGAATGTTTGACCTCAAGTTCTATGTCATGCGGAAATAAAAAGGTGCTGCCCTCACTGCCATTACACCCGGTTACCAGCACAATGTGCAGAAAAGAAAGTAGGAAAGACCAGGCAGCGGGCTGGGGACGTGCCCTGCCTTCAGCCGCCACAGCTCGTCGAAACGAGTGGCACAGGTATTTTTCTTTGCAGGACGCTGACGTCAGGGATGTGTGAATTTGTTTCAAACCTCCCTGAATTTGTTTACTCTATCGAATTTTAAGAATGTTAGCATGAACTTTCAAACTTTGGGGATATAAGGAGAACGAATCCATGTTTAGGGTTAAAGGAACCTGTAACACCACCACCTGGAAAATTGTAACAGACAGATACACCTTTTCTCACCAAAACTCCCTGAGCCTTCCAAAGAGATACTGCGCTGTCGTACTACAAACCCGGCTTGGATGAGAAAAAAGGGTGCTTGGTCAAGACACATAAAGTAAAATTTGTCATTTATTTCCAAAACGTATACTGGACAGGCAACAGCGGGCTACGAACTACAGGTTTCACTTGCATGACACCGTCTCTTGTGCCATAGCACTAATTTTATTTTGCTGGGTGTTTCTTTGCAGTACTTACAGAAATGGCTCTTTTCAAGCCACAGATTAGCACATTACGGTTCTAAGTGAGTAAGAAAACAGCAAGGATAGAGAGGGTAAATTCCACGCTTACCGTAAAGCCCCTCACAAGCTTTCGCAGTTTCTGTCAAAGCCGTATCAGCTGCTGTGTTTCCGATCGGCTGCTCCGCATCAGTTATGCCAACACAGTCCTGAGAAACAATTTCTTCAATCAGTTCTGGGTCCAAAATGCATATGCAATCACACATCTGAGTTGTGTGTACAGTTACTGAGATTCCATGCGTGCACTGGGTAATTTCTCACATAAATGCACTTAATTAGTCATCTGTGCATGACTTCTCCTATTTGCATACATACTTATGGCAATTTTG
Source organism: Chionis minor (assembly GCA_013398295.1). NCBI lineage: Eukaryota > Metazoa > Chordata > Aves > Charadriiformes > Chionidae > Chionis > Chionis minor. The sequence goes on along the minus strand of VZSF01001886.1, from coordinate 944,332 downwards.
CATGCAAATTAAGCACTTTATACATATATATGTAAAAGTTTGACTCTCATCATGTTTACTAAACAGAAGCTTATGTTAGATCTGGAAGAAAATAATTGAGTTGTCTGACAGCATACAACACAACGCGGCAGCTTGCATATGAATTATTAGAGTGTCCGCATCCTGCTGAGGTTTTCACTGAAAGGTTATTAGATTTATCTCTCATAAAATACGGAGGGATCAGCTGTATAAATGACCATTCTGGTGAAATATCTGCATAGGTAAAGTACAGGTTACCCAATTCAGCCTGTAACTCGCACCAGATATAATTTGTATTTGTTGTTAAAATCTTGTAATAAAAATGTCCCATCTACATCCCGTGCTTCTTCCCAGGCTACAGTAAAACCTGTTATGTGATTTTGCCATTTCCTACTCATGGATTAGCACAATCAGAATCGGCGAAGTAATGTCAGTTACAATAAGCTTCACTAAACCACAAGTCTGCCCGTGGCTTGTAGCGGAAGCTGGTACAGGAATATCTGCCGTAGTATTTCTCTCCAAGAGATCAGACCCCCACACTTACCCACTGCCTCGCAGAGGTACTTTTTACCTGGGCTTACCCAGTCTTGGCTGCACCGGGATTTTCAGTGCCCATCCATGTGTCCCGGGCACAGTTGGTCTGACGTGGAAGCGTGGGTGCAGCTGGGAAGAGGTGATGTCGGGATTAGGTGATGTTGGGATTAGGTGATGGGAGAGCCCAGGATGAGTTGGCCAGCGTTACAGGATAACCGCAGCCAACTCGTTAGATGAATGCACAATGGGGAAAAATTCATCTTTGGAGTTCAGGTATTTCTAGACTCTGGCAAAAGGCTGCAGTTACTCTGCATAAAGAACTCTTTGTGCTCATGCAAGAACCCCGTCAACACCAAAAAAGAGCACGTGTCAGTGGAACCGGTGAGTCAGGAGATAACCACCATTGGTAGTCACCAAAATTTTAACCGGTGTGACTCCGCTCTTTCTCTTCCTTTCTGTTTATGTGTGTGTGGAGGAGCGTGTTTTTATTATTCTTGGCCTGCAGCAAGTTCAGTTTATTCAGCTGACCATGCATATAATGTTCCTAAATAGTTCCCTTGCTTTTATATCTAGGCTTTATTTCATTTAAGCATGTAATATTACTAGTAGAACTCCTCCACATCATATTATTATTCTCATTTATAGCTAAATCAGTAATTCCCATGTTCAAATAAATTTCATATGCATCTTCAACTTGAATGAAATTTTATGGAAACAAACACTGTAAATTCCTCACTACCTTTTTTAATTGGAAATCCACTCGCTTTCTTTGTGTGTGTGGTATTTTGCCATAAAGTAATCTCTTACAAGAGCACATCTCGTCCTCTCTCTCTCCTCTCTCCCAGTTTTCTTTTCAGGTCCACTGTTCAAATCCATGGGCTGCCAAAGCTGCCTCCTGTGAAGAGCTTTGTCTGCCACGTGGTCTTTGACCAAAAACGCCAACAGCTCCAGAAAATGACTTCCTATTAAAAAGGTAAGTGGGGCTGTCTCTGAGGAGCTCTGCCTCAGCATTTAGCCTGCACACACACAGAGTTTAGAGTATCTGTGTGGTGCTAACTAACACTGTTGGATATATTCAGGAGGAAGAAACATTTGGGAGGCATACAAACAAGCTGGGCGCCCCAAAAGGCAGAGAGAGCTCAGAATACAACTGGTACTTATGCTTTACCAACCCCTGCAGAAGAAAACATGTACTTTTTTTTTTTTCCCCCTGATAAAGAAGAGAAGCATGTATTGACAGTAATATAAGAAAGCCTGATCCAGACCTCACATTTTTGCTAGATAGGAGAGTGTTTATTTATTAATATTGCTGCTTGTACCAGTGTAACTTCTTTTGAGGTCTGGACTGGAATGAGTTATATTAAGGTGAACATTTCAGTGTAGAGAGAGCAGTGTCCCCCGAAAGGGGAGGAGAAAGAAAGGCAATGGTGAGGCGATGAGGAGAATTGCTGCTATAAACAATAAAAACGGCAAAAGCTGCAAGTCTGAAAAAATCCTCATTCTCCTTCGGCAGTCCCCACAAGAAACTGGGGACATGAAGTTTAATTATGTTGATATTTATTTGGAGTTTTCTGGTGCGTGATGAGTGAAAATTACAGAACTGTAAGGCTTTGTGGGTTAGATCCTGCCCCCTTGCCCTGCGACCTCGCTGACTCCGTAAGCGGGAGGATGCCCAGTGGGACGGGAGATGAGGGGGGCTTGTTGGAAAGAGCATCTTTCCAAGGTAAGAACCTTGTCAGACTGAGCAGGAAGGTTTTGTATAGGGCCTCTGGAGCTGTATTCTCCTCAGATTGCTGAGCTGGGGATCTCTTGCAGCACATTCTCTGGGTGACTTTTGGGGTCCAAGGCGCACAGGTTTGACCACAGACCAGAGAGGTCACTTTTCTGAAGCCGTTACAAGGGACATATTGACATGAATAGGCACTCACTGTCTCTTCTGAGAAGAAACCTAATTCTGCTTTTTTTTTCCTTTTTAATACCACTGCTTTAAACTGCAGTCCACTGTAAGGATGCAGACCTATTAAACCTCTCAGTCTAATTTTGCCTTTTTTCTTTGTTTTTTGCAATCACACAATAACTGAATCAAAAAAAAATAAAGGTAGAAATTTTACTGTTTCGCATAGGTCAATTTTGTTTTACAATATTTTAATGAGTTACATTAGTATAAGGTGTGTTACCTCACCTAAGGTGAAAGAGACGTAGAATTGGGATTTTTAAATTGATTTTAATATAGCCATTGCTGGCACGCTGCCATTACGGCTTGCACAGTTCAGTGAGGAGACCACAGCGTGTCTCATAATTGGAGGTCAGACCACACTGAAGTTGGCCTCCCTTGGTCAGTGTAATTAACTGAGCAGGAAGGTTTTGTAGAGGGCCTCTGGAGCTGTATTCTCCTCGTCGCCATCCACATTACCAATGCAGAAGGAGAATCGATAGGAGCCACAATGTACTGATGAGTAGACAGTGTAAAAGAGAGAAAGTTCAAATTCCTTGGCTTTGCAGCATGTCTGGCAGGACTGAAAACGTGACTTCAAAAGATCTGCTTAACCGGGAAGATAGTTGGATCTTTCTCAGCATCCCAGCACGCAGGTAGCACGCGCAGGGTTAGATTAATGCATACGCCATTCCTGCTCGTGCTGCTTTTTCCTGTGGATTCTTTCTTCGAGTCACTTTCTCCTCCGTGACTCATCATTTTGTCTTTAGGTTTTGTACTGGAGCCAGATCGTAAGTAATCCAGAACTTTGAGCTGTGCCCAACCATTCGTGTAGTTCCAGTGATTTGCTGTTGCTTTAAAAAATTATATAAATGTACCAAAGCCTGGCTTTTACTGTTAGTTATTTTCCCTCTGTGGTTGTGTTCTTCCTACTCCGGACCGGAGCATCTTTGTTTCCTATGTTGTCCTCTCTCTAGATCTGGTAGGTGCTTATGTCCTTTCCTGATCGTTAATTTCTTCACAGCTTTGATTTACTTTTCACCTTACTGTTCAGTTCCACCTTCTCCCATCTTCCCTACACATCTTCTAAAAAGATCCCACATGTGGAGTAAATCCGAAGACATTTCTCCTTCACTTCAGTTTTGAACCGCTGACATAAACTCGTAATTTGCCATTATCTATGGATCCAGAATCATCATTGTTTCTGCGGTTCTGTATAAGTGCCTTCCTTCGTTACTACTTTTGACACGAACCAAAATGAGTAATAATGACTTTGGAACTCACCAGTCAGCTGGCTGTCTCCTAGAAGAAGCAAAAATCATCAGACCATACAGAAGAAACCTAAGGTGTGGTCTTCACACTGTATTAATTTCATTTCTCCTTGTTTGTCAGATTTTTTAATAAAACCACTTTTTATCCTCAGCAGCTAGGCCCTAACTGTTTACTTGAGTTCGGCAGAACATTTACTTATCAGAGAATTAAACAGGTTAAGCCAGCGGGAATATTTCCCAAATAAGGAACTCGGTTATCAGCCCTAACCTAGGAAGGCAAAAGCCTCTGGAGACTTTGTTTTCTCACCTCCTGTCCATTTAGTTTGTTATTCCTGTGCTTTCACATATTTGATGGCTGCTTGACAATTTTATTGTATGTCGTACTGTCCCTCAGCGATCACACCTCGCTCTCTCTCATTTCCTATCCGTGGTAACAGAGCTCACATCTGATCCTCCTCTCCACCACGAAGGGTTCTATTGTCCCCTTGATATGTACATGTAACTCCCACTGCTGTCAATAGGAATTACATATGTGCATCAAGGAGAGAAAAATCCCTTGTGTACTCCACGCGCCTCATTATCTTGGCACAGGCAGTTCTGTAGATGTCTCATCTACGAGCCTTTTATTCTCTTGAGCGTTGTGCAGTACAGCAAGTTGGCTCTTAGGATCAGCAGTTTTGCTCTGGAGGTGTTTAGCAAGTTGATTTACTGTGCATGTGTACGCTCCTAAATGTCTTCATCCAGCCAAATCCACATCTTGTAGCATTCGTATGTTAGACGGTAGAGCTTCCTATTTCCTTTTTATGCAAGAACATCAATTCCTAACCCGTCTCCCAGCAGACTCAAAGTGAAGCCAGAGTCTGAAGCGAACCCTCCCAAATAACATATGTTCAGGCCCAGCTCAGACCTGCATGCTTAAATGCGACAGTTTGTGAAAAATTCAATAGGTACAAAAATGGAAATGGCACATTTTAATTTTCCTTAAAGATCTGAGGGAAGGTATTCTACCGGCACTTCACGTTAAGTGCTTCAAAACAAGGAGGTAGTTGAAATAGTAGCTAATCAGTTAGCAAAACTTTAATTCCTTCCAAAATTAATCGGAGTGTCAAGAGTTGAAGGAAACCAGAAGGCTGCGCTGCCATTCAGCGCGACCTGGACAGGCTGGAGAGTTGGGCAGAGAGAAACCTCATGAGATTCAAAGACAAGTGCAGGGTCCTGCCCCTGGGGAGGAATAACCCCCCGCACCAGGACAGGCTGGGGGTGACCTGCTGGAGAGCAGCTCTGCAGAGAGGGACCTGGGCGTCCTGGTGGCCAACAGGATGCCCGTGAGCCAGCAATGTGCCCTGGTGGCCAAGAAGGCCAATGGCATCCTGGGGGGCATCGAGAGGAGCGTGGCCAGCAGGTGGAGGGTGGTCTTCCTCCCCCTCTGCTCTGCCCTGGGGAGGCCACAACTGGAGTCCTGTGGTCCAGTGCTGGGCTCCCCAGTTTAAGAAGGACAGGGAACTGCTGGAGAGGGGACAGCAAAGGGCTACAAAGATCATTAGGGGACTGGAGCATCTCTCTTATGAGGAAAGGCTGAGGGAGTTGGGTCTCTTTAGTCTGCAGAAGAGAAAACTGAGGGGGGATCTCATCAATGCTTCTAAGTACTTAAAGGGAGGGTGCTGGGAGGAGGGGACCAGGCTTTTTTCAGTGGTGCCCAGTGATAGAACAAGAGGTAACGGGCACAAACTTGACCATAGGAAGTTCCATCTGAACATGAGGAGGAACTTCTTTCCTTTGAGGGTGGCAGAGCCCTGGCAGAGGCTGCCCAGAGAGGTGGTGGAGTCTCCGGCTCTGGAGACATTCCCAACCCGCCTGGACGCCATCCTGTGCCCCCTGCTGTGGGTGACCCTGCGCTGGCAGGGGGTTGGAGCAGATGATCTCCAGAGGGCCCTGCCAGCCCCGGGGATTCGGGGATTCTATGAAAACGGTAGAGTGAAAACAACCACACACGTACACCAGTGTGATTTCTGTTGCCTGAACACTGGATTCCTATTCTCCTCTGATCCTTCTAGAAACACTCCAGTTTGGGAAGGTACCCGCTGTCTCACAGAGGCCAGTGTGACTGGAACTGTAACTGGAAAGCATACTCACTCCACTTGCAGCTTGTTCCCCAAGTATGGAGTCAGTTACCACCGCTTGGAAAAGCGGGATGGCAAACTAGTTGGGGAAAAAAAATCAATTTGCCATCAGATTAGAAATCAACTGTAAACATGTTGAAGAATTCTATTTTTTTTCACTACTGCTCTGCCTTTTCTTCACAATCTGTTGTGGTGTCAGACTTATTTTGACAATACTTGTAGAACTTGTCATATTAACAAAGCTATCAAACAGAGCGAGCACATGCGTAGCAACAGCTGTAGTCCAGCAAGAGTCAAAATAACCAGCCGTAGGTATTCACAAGGAAATAGCCACGCGGTAGCTGCCCAAATCCAAAACATCCCCAGAAGTCTCCAGAGTACTTGTAGTTTTATTTAAATAGCAACAACCGCAGCTGCCCTTCAGCCTGGAACAATCTACTCCAAACTTTGAAATTTAGGCTAAAAATAAAAGGAACAAATTTAGATTTTATATATACATATAAGGATTTATTTCTGTTGTGATAGTGTCACTTGACTATTTTTGTCTTTGTGAAAGCGCTTCATAAAAAAGGGTATACACTAAATTCAATACAGTGATGGGATTTATTTGATGTTATATAACAAACTCAGAAATACTTGTTTGAAACAAAATAAACCCTATAATCCACTAAGACTGTAAATTGGCGGGGTAGGAACAATCTTTTCATTATTCGTGTCTACAGAGCTTGATACAATGAGGGCTCAGTTCTTTGCTACCATCTCTAGGTGTTAACACAATGCTATTAAATCTACTCAATAGCCAAAGATGCCGTCAGTGGATTTATGCGTCTCATTCCTTCAGAAATGCGTGAACCTAACAGAATAGTTTAATGGCCAGATTTTTCAGCCGCAATGTCTGATTTTGCACGTACATCAGATAGGATGCATCTATTTATGCAAATCGCCCTCGGATTTATATGCACAAAATATACATGCCCGAGAACTCCTATGTGTGGAGTCGAGCCGCATCCAGCAGGGGACAAGATCGTGTTTGGGTGCCGGGGTCACGCTGGAGGAAAACGGCAGGAGCCGTACGCGGCGCGCGAAACCGCTGCTTGCCATTTTCAGTTGGCTGGGAAAACAAAACTGACCCAAGTTGTGCTTTCTGGCCCTGCTTTGATCTGCCGTTGTTTTCACCCCGGGAAACCTGTAGCTCAGTGCAGCCAGCTCGACGTGCCGCCGGTGGACGCGGCGCCCCAGGTGCCCACTTTCCCCTGGGACAAGGAGGCCCGGGCTGGCCCCGGGGCTGGTCCAGGCAGGAACCGTTTTCCCACCTGAGCTGGACACCAGCGGCGCCTGCCCCAGCCGCCCAGGGCCCTTCCCGGGACACTCGCCCGTCCCGCTCCTGCCGGCCCACGGCTCTGCTGCCCGTACAGGCTGCGCCGCCAGGCCTTCCCTCGTGCACCTGCCGGCCACGGAGCCGGCCCTGCCATGGCGGGGCTGCGACTGCCTCCGGGGTCAGTTTTCTCTCTCCGGGCACGTGGGCTTTTCTCCTCTGGATGTATTGGGGTTTTTCTCCCCGAAACGGTAATTTTTCCTGTAGCTGGGGAGCTTCTCCCCCCACGCGCTACCTGTTCCTCACAGCCCGGGCCAGCCTCTCCTTACCGACGAGCTCATCACGCCTGGGACGCATTAGCCTCTCCCGCGGACACGCTATGTTTTCCCCACGGGACACGCGTGTGCTCCACCTGGCCGTGCCGGGTTTTCCCCGCTGGACACCCCCTCCCGCCGGATGTGGCACTTCTCCCTCAGCGGACACGTCCCTCCCTGCATGTGCTGGTTTTATCCCCTGAGCGAGTGAGTTTTTCGCCTTCGACGTTGAACTCGGGTCTCCGGACAGGCCCACTCCGGGTGCCGGGGCTGCCCCGCGCAGGGGCCCGGCGGCGGCGGCGGGGCGGTGCCTGTCCCTTTAAGGCGGCGCGTGCCCGCGCGCGGCGGGGCGGGGCCTGGCGGCGGCGCG